>WKFP01014353.1:399094-440185 GCA_011057875.1 Pterocles orientalis | reverse complement strand
GGAAGGTAAAAACAAGAGAGAAAAAATTAATTGGGTATCATTTTTATTCCCTGGGAAGTATTTTTTTTTTCCTCCTTGAAGATGACCACTTAATTTACAAATTCTTGTGAGTTATGATCTTTGGTACAAGAAATTAGTTTGTTGATAGAGCAACAAAGACACAGGAGACAAGTTTCATGTTATTAAGATTAAAAGATCACCATTCTGTAAAATATTTTGTTGTTCATGAGTAGCAAATTTATTCTCCATGCACATTTTATCAGGCAGGACTAACTAAGAGAATGTTATCAAATTTGAAACCAAGCATCACTGATAGCAACCATACTACAAGATTTTCTTCACAGTGTTTATGAAGATATGAATGGTGAAATACACTGCAAAAGGAGAGTCTGGAACAAGAGCTGCAGCTTCTAAGTGAAAAGCTAAGTCTGGGGAGGTCATTAACAAGCAGAAGAAAAACAAGTATATTTGTCTATTAAGCATACATTGTGATTTATTTAATGCAATTTGATACTTGTGTTTCTTTGGCTCAAGTTAGAAGGGAAATCTGGGAATTGCATCAATTTTTAAAAGAAAAAAAAGTTGGATCAAGCAATCTGGTTTATCTTAAATACTCTTCCATGTAACTGCTAAAGATATAGTTGATTGGAAATCTACAAAATAATGAATTTTGCTTTGTCATATTTTCTTGTTTTGCCCATTCTGTTGCAGTAAAGATAGAAATGTTTCCCAGTATGTGTTAATAAGTAGATAACTGATAGCAAAATAGCAGAAGATTTTTATATATTTTCATTAAATTGCAGGTGCAGTTCATTTTTATATATTTTGTATGAAAAATCTCCTACTTAATTATTAAGGGATTCACATTGATAGAAGCAAGAAGATTCTTTAAAGAACAGATAAAGAAAAGAAACAAGTAAATAGAAACAACATTAAGAAGAAGTATCTAAAGGACATCTAACATTTGTAGTTGTTGCTCATCAATTCTGTCTAGAAAAGAGAGAAACTGATTGCATGTTTAAATATAAACAATTTGGTTAAGTATGAAATATTAACTGTTTAGCAGGCCAAGAGAAGGGCAATGTAAAGCTTCAAAGCTAAAATAATATTTGCAAGCATCTTATCCTTATTCCACCAACAAAAATTTTAACATCATTTTAATGTAAATTTAAATGAAAAACAAAACAAAACCAAAACCCCCAAATGTAAAAAAGTCTGATTAGGAACTGCTTAGGTTAAAATAAAGATTTTCTCAAACCTCTAACATGAAATTTTGTCTTTTTTAGGAAACAATTTTTTGTAAAAATTGACACCTTGACTCTCAGGCTCCTCATTCATAAGCTTCTTCACCATTCCAGCATATAGTCACCTTGAATCATAGTACCTTGCTCACATTTTCCACTTTGTTGCTGCATTATCATGGCACCTTTTATGGCTCTGCCAGTGCATTCTACACTCTAAATAACTCCCTTCCATTAACAAGAATAGTACTCCAGTGCAGCAGGAACCTACAGTCTCTTTTTTGAAATACTTTTAGACACATCTATGGCGTAGCCCCCACCAAAATGCATAATCTCATTGCAAACATTGAATGGCCATTTACTGCAATGTTTGACAATTCTTTGAGCTATTGTGAAGTGATCAGTTTTATAGCTTTGTGATTCACTGGAAATAAAATTAAATTGTTCAAGAAAACTGAAGAGACAAACAAACCTTTTTCTCTGTTTCCAGTTTCATTACTAAAATTTGAAATTAATTGGTTTTCTTGATTTTTATTCTATTCTGTGACCTAATGATTATAATCCACTATCAAGCCTGCTTGACTATGGTCTATAGCAATGGTCCTCCAGATTCTTCATTACTAGGCTTTCCAGGTCAACTTCAGTATGTCTGCCACCATGCTGAGAGAGTACATATTCTGATGAGTAATAAACTCTCAACTCATGTTTATAAGACTTAGTTGAGAATCCACAAATCCTGGAAATGCCACTGTTTTCCAAACTGTGAACTGAAATTTTGGACTATAGTAATGAAAAAGCAGTTCTATAAAAATGAATACCGAGGTAGATTCTCCGTAGCAGAAAAAAAGTAGTACATAAATCACATACACTTGACTAAATCACTAAGGTTGCAGCCTAAGCACTTTATGTTTTTTCTTTTTTGTTTGTATGAAGAGAAGTAATTTCTGCTGTAAAGCTAGTATTTCAGCTGAATGTGATTCTTATTGAGTTTACTTGAAATAACTCTTTTTCAGACTACCATAGTCTTCTGTCCTTTTTTTTTTTTAAAAAAATGTCAGAATGAAGACTAATATAATGCAGTACTCAGTGTAGGAAAGAACACAGGAATGCTACATTTGGAAATTGAATTTACGGTTATTTCTTTTTGTCCAGTTCCCTTTCTTCCTCCCTATTCACCCCCCAGTCCCAGTTATAGTAAACTGTTTATTGTTAGGTATAGGGTAAAACAGTTAATGTTTATAGCTTAAATATAAATTTGAGTGAGCAACAACATCAACAGAAGTTTAGAAATTCACACTTAAATATATTAGGTTTTACATAAAACCTGAAAAATATCTTTTCAAGGTATTGTTGGATGAATGGTCCCTATTTGGTATTGTTATCTTGATATTGTTGAATCCTGCTTGATAAAACCATCAGAGAACTAAATTTTTTTTTTCAAAATGTTGATTCTTTTCATGCACAGTGGTTTCGGTGGAGGAAGGGCAGGAAATATTTTTTTCTTTTTTTAAGTTTTCTGGAAATTCCTAAGACATTTATCTAATTTTAAAACTCAAGCACAACTGAACCATTGAGACTACTGCATATGAATTTTGTGACTCACAAAAGTAATCAGAAACGTAACATTAGTTTTACAACTATAACATTGCTTCTGTTTGTGATTCTGCACTTAGTGGACTTTCTGTTTCAGCTTCCATTATAAACCATATTTGTAGAGGTTTGAAAACTTGACTGAAGAAATTTCTTTGGGTGAAAAACTAACATTAAAGCTCTAGTGCCTGGAATGAAGTTGCCTTTTCCCCCCAGATTTTGAAAAAGAAAACTTTGCGGGCATTAATTCTATATTAGCTCAGGATCTTATTTAGTGTAACTATAACTCAAAAAGATATTTATGAACATTGATTTTTTTTGTTTGTTTTACTGTTTTAAGGATTTCTTCCTGTTTCACTCAGTACATTGAATAATCATCGGTGACAAAAGAAGTTCCAGTCATAAATCAAGAGAATGACAGATTTCAGTCTTAAGGAGTTGCCTAGCTGTTAAAAGCCTGGAATAAGAGAGTTGTCTTTTTTTCACTAGATACATGTTTGGTACTGCAAACAAATGTTTTCTAGAGAATCAAGGATGGACTATGATCCTCATAGAGCTGTCTTTGCAGTTGCATTATTGGAATATATTATTGACCAATGCTCTTGATATGCTGAGCATTCATTACGTGTTCAGGATTATTGTTTTTTCAAACCAGTATAAAAATGTCTGAAGTTGGGTTTGATCATATTTGGACACCTGGGAGGCAAAGGCAGATCCTAACTGGTTGTTCACTTACAGCACAAGCGTCTAGCCCTTTTCATTGTTCAGCTAAAACACTTTGTCTGGATTTGCTCTTCAGGCCGAAGTGCAAACAAATGAGTAAAGCAGGAGAAAAAGAGACAAGTAGCTATTTAACTTGACCTGTATCCTTCCATGAACTACTTTCCCTCTTCTCTTAATTTTATTTGGCTGTGCTTGATGACCAAAGAATGTGGATCATCTTGCTGGCAGGAAATAAAAACCACTCTCATATGCTACAGAAATTATATTTTGCTCCTAACACTAGTGTCATGTATTTGTATTAAATCAGTGCCCATGAACTCTTTCTTAGTAAATTGTCATGGAATTCTTTTAGGTTGTTTCTTCCCAGAGAAATTAACTATGAGTTATCACTGGAATGTTAGGTGGTAGAATGAATATCAAATTCGTAACAGATATTAAAAATGTTTCCGATATTGATTTTAAAGGAATAACCTTTATAGCAACATTTTTGAAGTTTAAAATTCATTATTGTTATGGGTTTACTTATTGATTTAGTTGCTGACCTTCAAAATATCATTAAGAAGACTTCTATTAGGAGGCTAATATTCTGCAGTAATCAAGGTGTCATTTGGGTTGGCTTTTTACTGTTATTGGGGAGTTTTTTTAAAGTTTTAACTTCACAGTCTAAACTTTTTATATATGACACTGCCATCAAGTGGCTATTGAGTAAAACCTCAGTGTCATCCATCTTTAAATGTTAGTCATGTTTTTAATTAACAGCTTCGTTTGCATGGAGAAAATATCCTCCTACTTGCTACTTGACAGAAACTAATTCAGTTTCTTGCTTTCTGGACCAGAGGCAGATGCTCAAAGATGCCTTAAAAGATCCTTTAAAAGAATGGGATTTCAGTGACATCAAACTATGTTGGCCCTGATTTTTGCATCAGCTTCATCAGGCATTAGGAGCCTCTGGTCATCTTGTGAACTATTCTGAGTGTCCACTTGCTTTTTCAGGCGCCTTGGTATGCAGGTAAATCTTCGCTTTTAATGTCAGATTTTAATGAATTCTGAGAGAACTCCACATTACAGATAACTGTCTAAAGACCTGGGCAAGGATTTTAAGATACTGAATCTAAGAGGCCAGACTTAACATGAATTCTCATCTTCAAGAAATTTTCCCTCAAATCAAAAAGCTGATTAATAAATAAACCATATCTTTATGACAGTGCAACAATTGTGTCTATTAAAGTAGACAAAACCTTAAGGTTTTCCGTTTTTGCGGAGGTAAAGCCAACACCCCAGCGCCAAATGACCATTTGCCCTTCTTCACAACCCAAATATTGGCATTCATCAACAATTCTCGTTTCACTTCCGGCAGTATGGTGCTGTTAACCAATTTTAGGCAAATAGTGATAAACACTCCCATTCTCCTGAAGATCATTTGCTTTCTTTCACCCTCTAGAAATGATAATAGATAATCATGTGCACATTTGCATTTGTATTTACTATGTTTGAATTAAAGCTGCAAACAGCTCTGATTCACTAATAACTGATGAAAGAGTCTCATTATTGAGCTACAAAACCTTCTACAAATTAATAGAAATTGCAAATCACCTTGAAAATTGCAGGCTCTTTAGTTCTATATTGAGTTCTGAGAAAGCTGCATGAATAGCCTTGTTGCTTAACTCTTTCTTTTGAAAAAATAGCTTTCTTATTACATTTTTAAAAAAGCATGGCTTACTAATTAAGGCATGGCTAAACAACATCTTTTTTTTTTTTTAATGTGTTTGGTTTCCTGTATATGAACATTAAACAGTATGTTACTCTTTTTGGTACCTTTCCTTTTATATAATATTTAGAATCGTAGACTCTTTGCCTCTGATGCTAAGCAAATATTTTGGGCACTATTTTCTTATGCCCTAAATTACAGTACAAGATTTAACATCTTCTGGTTCTTTTCTGTAGTGCAATAATGAATTTTTAAATATATACACCCGCAATGCTTTCCTCCAAAATTATAGCTTAATTAGAAGAAAATATGTCATGAAAAGGAAAAAACCCACCGTACGATGTATTTGTTTGTTCACTATTTGTTTGATTTTTACTGTTTCTGCGAAACTCTGACTCTAAAACCAGTGCATGTCACTTCTCATGAAGAAAGATGTATGGGAGCCGATCTGCAGCTGGTATAAAATTTCATAGCCTTATTGTCATGGAAATCCACTCTAGCAGAGTGTCAGATGCATTTCTCTAAAAGGTAGTATGATTTCTACAAAGTGCTAGATTCTTTTATACCCCACAATTCTACATTACAGTTCCATCTCTGAGGTAAACCTGATTGATTTAAAGGAACATATTTCAGCTTAACGTAGATTCAAAATAAAAATCAAAGGTTTGTAATTTTGTCCATTTGTGTTAACGTTTGAGGCATCATTCAGTTTGCGATGAGTAATTTATTATAGTTTTCTGTATTCAATAGATTTTTAAAAAATTATAAGGCACAGCAGACAATCTTTTTATATATAAAGCTTCGTATAGCGTTTGTTCTAGTGCAGTGTAACTATGGAGGAACAGAATTTGCACTCAAAGACATTTTTCTGCTATATTGGAAGTCACTTTGCTTACAGGAACACTAAAAGCATTTGTGTGCTGACACACCCTCTAGGTATTATTACAAGAAGAAATCCCAAAGTTGAATGAAATCTGTGAATCTCCAGTGACACAACTGCTGCTATTAGCTGGCAGGTGCCTTTTACTAGAAAAGGTTTTCTGTGATTTATCGAATTGGTTTCTTTCTAGGGCTGAATAGACTGTGAGATGTCCATCATTAGTTCTGGCCAACAATGGAACTTGAAGAAGTGAAGAATCAAAGTTTCTGTTTGTCCCGCCCCATGGTTGCAGGCTCAATGAATTAGGAAAAAAAAAGTCCCTTTCATTTTCTCTTCCCCTTTTTATTCCTTCTAAGCCCCCCACCTTCTGTTTTTCTTTTTGTCCTTTCTTGGTATTATTATTAATGTAGCCACAATTCTTGCTTGTCATTTTCATTCCACTCCACCACCACAATTCAGGTCCTTTTACCCATGAGCACTGCACTGACGGTTGATAGCAGTTTGCTAGTCTTTCGCACCAAATAATGAAAGATCAAGTATTACTCCTTTTCTTTTCAGTTTCTTCATGTCCAAAATATGGGGACTCAAATACTTCCCCCAAAAGCTATGAAAACATTAATATTCTCCTGTTTGAAGCCCAGGAAACAGTTTTGTTTCCTTCTGTTTCGTTGTCCTCTCTCCTGACTATGTTCTCCCTGCTACTCAATCTGTTGAGTAGTGGATACTTAATGCTTTTAAAACAGCATTTTACTGAAGAAAATAAGTCAGCTTGCTATCCAGCTCTTTGCATGGACTTGTCACAGTTTTGAGGTAGTGTTCATTAAATATAATAAGCATATGTAGAAACCACATGGAAGTACCACCATTTTCAGCATCAAGCTGAGGGCAGGTGAATTCAAACTCATTGTAGTCTGCTGTCTGTCTTCTCTTCTTACTCTGTTTTTTTAGAGAACGCAATGTTTGTGAAAATTTTGGCATGCATGCATCCTCAAATATCTGTTCCTTAAATATTGTGATGTTGTAGGGTTACATACCAAGCTTCTACATTAAAAATGTACACAGAGTAATAAACAGAAACTATATGTTTTATTGTTCATGATACTCGATTCCGCATGAGACTAAGGTAATAAGCATGTGTTTCCCATCAGGACTTGCATACATCTCTCTAATAATAATGGAAGCTGTATGTATTAAGCAGATGTGACAGAACACACTCAACGACTTGAGAAAGGTTTATGCTTTGCAAGGCCTTCTCCGTAAGTGAATTCCAGTTTTCTGGGTTTCATGTTGGAATGGTAATTTAATTTCACATAGTGAAAATGTAAAACAACTTGTGATGACTAACTGAAAATTACTTTTCATAGCTGCTACTCTTTCAGCTGGGATGCAGAAATTGCCTTAGATTAAACTTGAAACTTCTGCAGTGACAACAAAGTGCTGTCTAAACTAACTAATAAAACGCAACTGGCAGTGCAATAAGAGCTAGTTTTAGACATAAGGAGGCATTTTATCAAAAAAGGTAGTCTATACGCAGAGGTTAACACTTGTATGAGTAACTAAAAGGTATTGAAGAGGACCTACATAATTTAATCTATGCAAGATACAGTATTTCATGGCACTTTCACTTGACAGTTAGTGGTAGTCATGCAAATTTAGAACACCAAAACAGTATGACAAACTTACTAAGTACATTTGCTAACGTAGCATTTTTTGTTGTTGTTTTGGTGGAAAAAAAAAAAAGATCAGATATGTTGCTTTCCTTCATGTTCTGGTGAAGTGTACTCTGCTGTATCACAGACACCTAACCAAAACCATGTAATGCTGTGATTTTTTACCTAACATAGTCAAGAGGCTGTAGCTGATGGTCTTTTCTCTTGGGCATTCATAGATGTTCAATAACAGGAAAAAACAACTAAGCTTCATTATCTGTTGCTTCTTTGTTTAGGCAGTGGTTTGTCAAAAATAAAGGCTCCTCAAGATGTTCCTTTTGTGTCTTGTGTTGGGTTTGAAAGGAGAAAACTCTAGATTTGCATGAAGTAGTCTTGTATATGTTATTTCAGTTGCATGTTACATTGTGTCTACAGGCAATTTATATGTGGATTTATAATATGCAAACAAAGACTTTAATTTCCAAACCTCCCGGTGTAATAGTTTGGAAATCCAGCTATTTTGGTGTAGTACGCACAAAGGTCTGAAGAATTTCTCCCATATTGCCAGGTTTAGTTTTGGTTTTGTCTAAGTGCGTAGCAATGAAAATGGCTGCTGAGCAGGATTTTGAAATCATCAGTGTATGCAAATCCCACCTGCCTCTTTTTTTTTTCCTCTTCAGAGCTCTGAATAGACACAGATTTTTAGTCTCCTGGTGTAGCTGGTAGGCTCTTCTGCTCCACATTAATAGTCAGTACCACCATGATTCCTAAATGAGGCAATTTCAACCGTAGGTCATTAAAAGGTTGGTAAACAGGCTATCCCCCAGACAAGAGTAACGCATGCATCGGTGCTGTGTCAGCTGTACTTAAACAGGTGAGACTGAGAAAACAGAAAGTGGTAACTTCTCTCCATTTTGGTTGTGTAGGGTCCTTGTTTTCTGAGAGAGATTTCTGTCTGAAAAGTTTATATTAAAAAGTGAAAATATTTAAAGAGTCAACACAGCGCTGACGTAAAGGCATATGCATTGGCAGAGTGATTGGTTATTTAAGCTTTGCAGTGAAGCAGGTAGTTTAAAACTCTAGACATTAGTGCTTAGGACTATCTTTGTGAAGCATGGAGTGAAGAACTGAAGCTGATGCCCTTTATCTCAAATTTACATAAAAATAGCACTTCAACCAACCACAAATTTATTCTGGGTCTTCAATAAAGACTTGTTTAATATTTATTTCTACTGTAGATGAACATTAGAGGCAATCAGAAATTGTAGGTCAGTTTACATTAATTTATGATTAAATGCTTTCTTTGATTCTTACAGCATTGCTGTAAAGGTGTATCTCAAACTGTTTAGCAAGAATTAATAGTGTTAATATGAATATATTATTCATTACTTAAAAATTGATAGGAATATTATCTGTCCCACTTTTAGAGAAACTAGGATGTAGAGGACCCAAGACTTGACTGTGCAAGTCCTTTCACATGCTTTTTGAGCCTTGTGAATTTATCCCAGCTGAAATCTGGGACAGAGGAGGTTAAATTATATATCCAAGGTTACCCGTTTTTGCTAGGAGCAGGGTCAGAAATGAACATCAAGAATCCTAATTCCTAGACACCTTGTACTGCTGTATCACATTCCTTCCTAGACTTGCAAACATCTCGGTAGAAGGCAATACTGCAAATAGAATTTGTTTGCTGTCCATCTCATTTTTATATTTAATACTAAGAGTTGCCAGTTGTTAATACTTCCTTAATGTTTGGAGGGGTACATTTCCAACAATCTTCTTTATTGTTTTATTTTTCTTGTTTATTCCTTCCTTATCTTCCTTAATCTCTTGTTAAAAAAATTAATAGAAAGTAAATCCATAGAAGATTTTTACCCCCAGAGGAAAAACTGGAATATGTCTCCCTTCTTCAGTGGTCAGAACTACAAAAGAGATTGTGATGTTGGGAGAAGAGAGCTAACCTTGTATATGAGCTCAGGGAAGGGATTTTATGTACCAAAGCTGAATTTGACTGACAAAATAGTAGGATGATGTATGAGGCAAGAACTGCCTTTTTGTTTGGCAACACAATAGGAGACTCTTCCTTGATGGATTCTCAGCACTACTCAGTATAAGAAGATGATAATTGTTCCCAAAGATGGAATGAGTAAGATTGGATGGTGGTCTTTGGGGTCCCAGTTATGTTATATCTAATCTAATTATATTTGATACTGACTTTTTAATACATATGGTAGCTATTTCCTTGGCTTGGAAGTAAGGCGTATATGCAAGCTTGATGTTTGCTTGGTCTCTGTTCTAAAAGCACACAAATTTATTCTTAGGAGAAACCCCAGCTATATCTGTCTCATGTCATGCTGTATTCTAATTCAAAACTAAAACTGATTTGTTCCAGAAGATGTCTTGAAGCATAAATATGTTGTGGCTTGTGGAAATGTGGGAGGTGTGATGGAAAGAGCAAATTTCTATAGATTGCACTTCAAAAAAACACTGCAACTTGCTACAGAAAAGACATAGTAAGTTATTGCTGCCTTGGAGCAACAATCCACAGCAGACATTCACCCCTTTGCATGAGACAATATAAATATTTTAGTGGATTTATGAGTATAAAGGAGCATCTGGAGATGATGAGATTGTGTAAGACTAATTTTAGAGTCTGAATTAAACTAATTCCGTAGCTGCAAAAGTCACTGTTATGTTCTATGCTCTTGTTTAAAAGATGTCTATGGACTATGGCAACACCAGATTTTCCCAACCAAATGGAACACACAAGGCTATGCACTAGTGTTGGTATTGGTGTGCTAGGCACTGGCCTACTCAGAGGATTATGAAAATCCTTCATGAAAGATATTTATGCAATCGAGTTTCTGAGGCAAGTTTCTTCTCAGCTGTTAGCATCTGGGTTCCATTTTACCATGAATAGGTGACTGTCTCTTGAATTTATTTATGTTTCTCACTTTTTAATAGGAAGTATAACATGTATTCCTGGTTGGGGCAGCAGGGGGATGGGCAGCATTGGTTTGGGTTTTTTTCTTTTCATTTTTCCCTTGTATTTCACCATTGTCTTTCAGATTAAAATAAGCATATTATAAAATAAACGTATTGATAAAATTAGTGGTGTGTGATGTACTAATGGAGTAGGTAGGGAAATAAAGTTGTTTGAAGTCGGTTTTTGTTTTGGAAATCTAACTTGCTCACCTGAAATATCTGAAATACTGAAATGCAAGTTTTGTTCTATGTTTATTTTTTTTTCCTCTTTCCTCCAGTGATTCTTACTGGTGAAAAGCTTCTAGCCTAGCAGTGACTGTTACTGAGAGTTCAGATAGTAGAAGGCTCATGCACAGCATTGTAGAAGCTCAGATTCTCCAATGCCAGAGTGGCATATATGACTTGCAATGTTCTGTCATAGCTTTGGCCATGGTCTCTTCCAGAAGTGGCTGATGCACAAGTGGCAGCTGCAAGTTAGTAATCACATCACAGTGCTAGCTGCATAGTGCTCTACATGTGTCATTTACTGGGACCCTCTAGCAATATGCTTATGGATTAGGGGTGAAAAGGATAAAAATCCTGATTCTTTTGAAATCAGTTAGAGCTTTACAATTGACTTGGAGTGAGGAATCACTTGGTCATAAAGTAGTGGGCCAAAATTATGGTACTAAACATAGAAGAAATGAGGGTAAAAAGAAGTCACTCTAATTGAATAGTTAAAACTAAAAAGCAAAACAAACAAACAAACAAAAGCCTTTGGATGATATGTCCAATATACTTTCTACCAGCTCCCCAGCAAAACAAAGGTAGTTCATGACCAGTGAAGCCTACTTTCCTATGGATTCGTTTCTTGAGGTTAATTGAACTTTGATATTTAAAACAGTGTGTGGGTCTGATAGGTTTTGCTGTGACTTAATGAAGCAGTTAGAAGGTCTTTTTCTTCTATAGATTTTCCATGCTTGCTCATGGGGATGCTGACAAAATTTCTCTCCTCTGTTCAACTGACCTATATTTGATACAGAATAGAGATCTGAAAACTAGTGAGTTTCTCAAAAATACACCTGAAACCTCTAATCTTAAATTTGATCAATATTGGCCAAGGATTTGAAGATATTTTAGATGGCATAGATGCACACAGTGTAATCACATACACACTCAGTTCCCTAACCTCAAAATCAAGGTGAAAAGAATGAATGTGTTGTATCTGACAGAGAACCCTTTTAGGAGCAACCAGAGATTTTCTACAACAGAAACTGCAAATATGCTTAGCTGTACTAATGCTTCATTTATAAGATAATAAGAATTCTAAAGAGTTTTCCAGAAGGGAAGAGATTTGTATTCGTCAGCAAAGCTCCACTAGTTACGTGTTTCAGTGCTTCCTTATGTTTCTTCGTGCATTGCCCAAGGCTGACAAAAGTTTGTTTAAAAGTGAAAGAAATGCCAGATTCCACATCCCTATCCTGCAGCCACTCCAGAGTAATTATGAAAAGAGTATTTAACTTACAAATCAAAATGATGCTAAAAGGACCCATCTTCACAAACTGAAACAGGAATACATCTTCAATTAGCTTTCCAGAAAGGAGAAGGTTGCATGAGCCTTCTGCTAATTATACTGTATTTGAATGAAAAGCCTTTGTGTTTCACCTTTAAGTGTATAGTCCTGTCTTTTTTATGTCCGTATTTTAAGTACCTATCCACCATGGTTTATCCGTATCCTGATCTTGTCCTGTCTTGGATAAGTTCCTTGCTGGCTTCACTGAGAAGCATAATTCCCTTCCTGTCATTCACAAATTTTGTTACTACATTCTTTGTTGGTTGATCTGGCCATATTACCTTCTTTTCTGCCTCAAGGAGCTGGCAAAGCTTCACTCCAGCCTATATTTTTTTTTCTTATCTTGTACTCTTGTTCTTTTCCAACCATGTTAGGTTCAGTGTTGTTAATGTCTTTCTAGATCTATTGCTGCAGTATTGATTTTCGTGCAGCATGAGGTGTGAATTCAGAGGGCACACACCCTTCTTGCTGAGGAGTCGCATTTTCTTTAGGGGGCCTGCAAATTCATCTCATGATAAAATGCTTGTCGTGCTCCTAAAAGAGAGAAGAGAGGGACTGTAAAAAAACCTTGGCTTTGCCTCACCTCTCTGTCATTTTAAGATTTCAGGCTTCTCAGGTGTAGGTAACTGCCTTTCTTGTAAATTCCTCCTAGTGCAAATGTAATTGCATGTTCTTTCTTGATGTTCCAGACATAATGCAGGTCTCCTCTTCCATTGCAGTTCTTATGTTAGAGAGGAGCATTGAGCATTTGTTGTGCTAGCCATTACTTGTTTCATTTGTAATCCTTATTCATTTTATGGTGGCTTACTTAAGATTTTCTCCAGGATCTTTTCTTAAACTGTTAATATACTTGAGGACCAGTGAGGGGGCAGGTAGTCAGCGAGATTTGAGCTTGTGCAGTATCAATGACTTCCACTGGTTTCTGGTAGCAGGCTTGTTGAACAGCTCATGGAAATCTGTTGGTGCACAACGGTCTGAAACAGAGCAACAGGCTCAGCTTTCAAGGTTTCTATTTTTTGGGGGTTTTAAATTTTATTTTGTTTTCTATTTCTGCTTTGGGTTTCCTTCCCCATTATCTCTGTTGATTATACGTATTGAATTTGAGATATCCAGCAGCGCTCACTGAAGGCATTCAGATGTCAGAAGCCAGACTTTCCCCTTGTCCTTTACTCTGTATCAAAAGTCACACACTTTTGTATTTAATAAAAAGGGTTGGTTTCCTTCTCTATGCCTTTTGGTTTTAGGTGGAGGTATTCTTCTGATTTTTTTACTGAACAAGGAAATTATTATGACATGCAGTTTTTGGGAAGAGCCAGCAACCCTCCATGGCAGGGTGAGAGGAAACAAAGTTTTGGCTTAAATACTATGTCTGAGTTTAGGTGCAAATGCTGCAGAAATGTAGGCAGTGTGTTGGACTGTGCTGCACGCCCAGTACTTCAGAAGCCTCCACTGGATTTTAACGTGTGTATGTGCTTTGTTTCTGTTGCTGCAACTCTTCTTTGACTTTTTTTGAATTAGAAAAGACATGTCAACCTCCATGCCATATGCCTATTACTAAAAATGCTTATGTATTTTTTCAGTCTCATATATTTTCATATGTAAATTGTCTATTGAATTCCGCCCTCAGTTTTAACCTGTAATAACTTAATTGCTTACAGTGCAATTTTCACTGGTGTAATTTGGATCAGAATCTGGATGCATATGTAAATATGTACGTGTATGCACACGTAATGCCTGCTTTCTTACATACATATATGCACAAACACTTTCATTTTATGGTTAAAAATAAGTTAGAGGGAGAATCTGTTGATTATTTTTATGCTGAACAAGTTTAGAGCAACTAGCAGGAGGAAAAGAAGGAATTTCAGGTTGTAGATAGATTTTGGAGTCATGCGTGCCCGTGCACACCTTTACAATGTATTCTGGTTCTTGTAAGTCCCAAGCAGTAACTTTTCTCCTTTCACCTGACTCGCAATGCTGAATTTTCTATGAGCTTCAAATCTCATTTTTTATTTCACTTTGGGGAAAATGGAGGCAGGGATGTTTAAAAAACAGCAACAAAAAAAAAAAAAAAAAAAGAAAAAATGGAAGAAAGAAACCCCAAAACAGCAGCCCCCCAAGCCCCCGCTTCTATACCACCAGTCCAAACATGGGTCATATTTTAGCAGAAGTGCCCCAGCTCTATCATATGTGCTGTGCAGAGTCATCATGGCCATGGTGCATAGCTGAGAGCAGGAAAGCAAACAGCTGCTGTAGCCTGATTTGAGTTAAAATAGTGTCAGTGTTTAGTCTGGCGCAGTGCTTCAGGAGAGATTGGCAGCTGGGTCAAACAAAGTCATTCCATTGGCTCCCTTCCCAGTAAGCTTCTGCTAGTATTTAGGTACTAGTGCAGCCTAGGCCCCTTTTCTCAGGGATAGCCTAACATCTGACCGCACCCTCTTTGCTTTTTAAAAAATGCCTTTTCACTCTTTAAGATAAATCCACTATTATACAATCTGCCACTAATTGTGTGTTAAGACTGTTTTTCTCTCGAAAGCTGACGCATCCTGCTCTCAACGTGGTGTAGAAAGCAGGCTGTTACAGTGCTGGATTAATAAAAGGGGCCTTTATGGTTTGTGAAAGAATATCTGTGTGCTTAGGCAGGAAACTTTTTGATCCACAGAAAAGCCAGACGACATCTAGGTAAGGCCGTGTATCAAATCTGCTTTTATGGGATAGTGGTGCAGCGAGCGCTCTTAATTGTGATTGCTTAATGTTTGCATGCCCGGTTTGATAAGCTTTTTAGAAAGTTTAGGAAATAGTTGCTCCCGCATATCAAACTCTTTCTCTCCTCCCCCCTCCTCATCCTCCTATGCCTTTAACGCTTGCAAAAATGTTGTAAGGATCTGCTTAGTTTTCGCTGAAATACACGCGGGTGCCTTGCTTCTTTGGGAGAGGGGTTTCTTGCAGTGGGGCGTACGGCAGAAAGTTCTGCTGTCGGACCGAAATGCTGTTAAAAGCGGAGAAACTGGAGAGAATTTACAGGGAAAGCTTTCGACTGTTAGAGACTGCCTGTGCAATCGTTTAAAAGTAGTTGAAAACAGCTTTGAACTAACAGGGGTTTAATTACAGAAAAGTTTAATGTGGTGATGGAAGGAATATTAAGTAAGTTGTCTTTGTCTCATACTTTTTAATTTTAGTTGTTGCTTTAGCCTGTTGGGTCACATTTTTTGTCAGCACTGAAGGCTGCCATGAATTGGTAATGAGGGCCCCTTTTGCACATGATTTTGGCACTTGGCCAAAATCAACTTCCCAACGGCAAGCTTTCTCTAAAAGAACCTGAAGCATTTTTTTTTGTGATTAGGAATCATGTCTGAAAGCTGCCACAACCAGTTGTGTAGGCATGTCAAAATGACTTTATACAGTATATCTGAAGCATTGGGCGGGGGGGTGTCTGTATTTTCTTGTGTACCAAATTGTTGCTATTATCAGCCTAAATTTCCACAGTTTATGCACCTTGAAAACCAGGCTACAGGGAGCTAAGGCATAATGAGGATCATTGGTACTTTAATATTTTTCAACATGCCAAAGCAGCCCTAATTGTCACATTTAAGCAGGATAGTCATGGAGGTTGCTAAAACACTTGTGGACATAAAGCAGATGAATCTTTAAACTTTAATCTCAGTAAATTAGGCTCAGTGAACAGTAAGTAATGACATTTTCAAGAAGTTTCTTTGTTTGAATTGTGTGAGTGAAGCTTTTTGGTATAACGATTTTAAAAATACATGCCTAAACACATTGGGGGGAAATTTGCAAGGAAAATCTCAAATGTGCCTTTGGATTTTTCCCGATTCCTTGAAATCTGGGTATGGGTCTGGTCTGTGAGTCGGGGAGCAGGACCTGGGTTGTCCTTTGTTGTTAAAAAGAGGGAAAGGGAGTTAGTCTAAACGTTAATAAGGAGCTGTGAAAGTTCATGTTTGAAGTATGCTCAGAGTTTCAAAACTTGTGGAGACCATCAGTGCAATAAATGGGTGATTATTCCTCACTGATATTATATAAACAAGTCTGGCACTATAAGTGTATATGTTATTGTTGTACACTTAAACGTTTTGTGAATTTAATCTGTATTTAACAAAGCAACGCAGCAACTGGAAATTAAGAACCTCCTGTGATGGGTATACTCCACTAAAGTGTCTCTTCTATGTGCATTCAATGTAAAGACGAAATGCGTTACGCAGCATTTTTGTTAGGTATTTTTATTTTTATATAACAGCAGTTGTGGCTATAGCCAAGAAGTTTTTAGTTTCTTCCTGTAAGTGTTGTTTACTTATAAGCAATACCATACTTAGCAGCAATATCGATGTGGAACAGCCTTTTCGCACCTTCCCCTGCCCCCTGCACCCCCCGCCCCCCCCAGCCTTGATCCCTTTTGCAGTAGTTCCTGCTGTTAAAATGAGCTTTACAGGTATTGTCTTTCTCCTGTTAAACCCTACATTTTCTGTAAGGCGTTCGGGTGTGTGTGTGTGTGTGTGTTTCCTTTATTACATAATGCAAGACATAGTTAGATTGAGAAAAAAAATCGAGCTTTATAGACTCTTTAGTATCTGTACTTTCATACAACTTGCCTGGGAGAGTTTGTGCATTGTTAACGTTGCAGGAGACTGAATTACAATACTCGAAAGTCTCCTACAAGTTTAACTATAACATGTTGTATTTTCAATGAAAGAAAGCAGACAAGATTAACATGTTGAAACAAATAGATGGAGAACATTAGTAAAATAAAAGAGATAGGACTTAATTGCATTTTTCAGAGTTTTTTTTTTTAAAAATACAACAGGGAAAAATACATCACAGTTGAATCCTATTTTAATATAAAGCATTGCCAGAAAATGACCATACTGGGTGCAAAATTAAATGTGATAGTAGAATTTTCCCAAATCGATATGGAATTTATTTGTTGGTGCATGGAAGTAATTTCTCCTGAGTTACTAAATTAGGTACAGTTAATTTAAAATATGCACATGCATGTCTAGTTCCTGCAAAACTAACCTTAAAATGTTTTACTGTGATAATCCTAGTTTTACCTAGAATATTTTTCTGTGAAATAATGCTAGTGCATAACTTCTAGAGGTTTTCGTTTCTGTTTTGGTTGGTGAAGGGTTGTGTTATAAATCACAGCAACTTATGCTCCGAAAACTTTGCGAGCAGTTTCTAAATCCCGAGTCAATTTTTGTCTGATAGCATGCCTGAACTTTGAAATCTAATATATGAAGTAACAGAGAGTTTTGCTTAAAAACTTAATACATTATAAATTTGGCTTTTGATTGCAGACATTAAATCAATATTTTCCTTCATCAAAAATGTGTTGTCTGTATGAATATACAAAGAAGTCATGTTTTCATCAGACAAATCAGTATTCTGTATTCAAAAGTATTAAGTTGAAAGCGTATAGATGCTGTATTCTGGTTTTAAATCCCAGCCTGGTAAATTAATGTTTCTTCTTTATAGTTAGGTTGATAAATAACTGGGTAGTTACTTTTCCTGAAACTACAAAAAGTGAAGGATATCAAGTATTCTCCATTATGCTACTTTTAACAGCCCTCAGTAATAATGTGTCTCTAGTCTTCCTACTTGGAGGGCTTTATGTTTTCTATTTGTTTGCAAACATATCATGAAAGAATGCAATTATAAAGCTTAAATTTGTTGTCATATTTATCTTAGATTTTACCCCATAGAACAGTTGAACTCCCAGTTACCCATTTCAGTGCAGTAAACCAATTTATTCTCCATTCAAAATGCAAATTCTTGGTTTTTAGTTGTCATTTTTAATGACTGTTAGACATTAATATTTAATGTTTTTGTTGTGCAGTGTAAGTGGTACATATTATTATACATTTGAGTTAAAGTTACAAATGTATTTATAAAATACTTCCACTTATATGAAAAAAAACCCTAAACATGTTGTATAACACATTCAGTTTATCAAGAAAGCATGCAGTCTTGGAAAATAGCTTTATTCTCAATAGATTCTACTGCAAGTTTTAAAACTTTAGAAAGAAAACAGGGCTGTTTTGTTTTGTCTTGTGGGTGGTGTTTTAGCAAGCATTTAATTCATATCAACTAAGCACTTTGTTCTATATGTTCTGAATTCCAGCAATGAGATAAATAAATTGCTGCATTGGATGGAACATAATTATTGAATTTTGGCAGAACTTCAGTGAACTCTGCCATGAAAGATTAATGTGCACAGTGTGCTCTTAGATTGTAAAGTAACAAAGTAAGATAAGGGCAGTGCATAACAGGCTCCAACCTTTGTGGTTTAGAGAAAATAGAAAACTATGGGCAAATGTTAACTTTTGGTAGAAACTGCTAATGATAATGTTTTGTCATCTGGGTGGTAAAAGCTACAGGCGAGACAAGAAAATCCAATTTAACACAAATTCTCTCTATTTCTTTCTTGCTCTGCTTCCCATTTTTCTGCATGAGAACAGCCAGGATTGCCTGTATTCATACAAAAAGGAGAATGTAGCAGGCAGACTACTTGCAGTATCGAATAATGTAATGTGCTAATGAAATCCCTCCGTACCAGCATGTCGGATGTGGGTTTTTTTGCTACAATTATGACTTTGGTTTGTGATTATGATACAGTGATTTTAAAATACAAGTAGAATTGCACTGGCTGGGATGAAGGCTACATGTAGCCGTAGTGGTGTTTGTTATTACTCACTCACTCTCTCTTCTTCCTCTACTAAACCTTGACAGTTTAAAACATTTGCTTCAATTGACAAATTGTGGTTACAATCACAAAATCATATTCCTGTTGGCTTTAAAATAATTACTGTGCCCAAACAATATTTTTATTTGAGAACAACGATGCATTGTCCTTCCAGTCAAGCTCCCTCAGCAGTACCAATGGGATTGCAAAGACTTTTTTGTGTTTTCAGTCAGTTCACCACAGGAGAGAATAGGCACAGCATCCTGGGGAAGACTACTGTGGCTTTCTCAGCAGCACCCTGCTCCCAGGAGTAACCCCGCTGCCCGTTCAGCCTGCCCGGCCCTGTGCCCGGGGCCAGGTGTTTTCCCATTCACAGAGGTGTGCAACTCCGAGCACCAGCCCCTAAGGCCCGAGCTGGCTTCCAGGGGTCCTCGGGGTGGCGGCATGATGGGCAGGATCCGGCGTGGCTGCAAGCCTGCCATCTGCCTGACTGGCTTGGTAGCGGGGTACAGCTCCAGTGCACCCAGAATCTCTGGAGTCAGAGGGAGGGTTTTTTTCTCTGTTTGTTTGCTCCTTGCTTCCAGACTGTTAACCTGCTTCTAAGGCCAAGTGCATTCAGCTCGGTGTTTTAAAATGGCAGGTATCCAGCATCTTGGATATATTTCATTACTTCAAAGACATTTGTGCTCTCCTTCCCAGTCACTTCCTTAAGCTCACGATGACAGCATTACAAGTAGGATAGTTAAAGATGTATAAGGGCAAGGGCTTGATCAGCACAGAGAATCCTCCTGACTTAGCGGCTCTTTGGATCCAGCACCCTGTGACCTGGCTGCTCTGGGATGCCAGGAGCTGCCTCTTCCCCGTTGGTGCCTGATGGTACTACAGTGACTGGCATGGCAATCGTCCTCAAGCAGCTTCGTTGTCTTCATTGGCATTCCTCAAAGAGGAAGGTTTACTGAGTGAAAGGCTTGAACATGACTTCCGTATGTTGTAACGAAGCAGATGTCCAAGTGCTTATTTTGCCCGTTTGCAGTCTTTTTTCTCGTCCTTCTCCCCTTCTAAAAATGACTCTTGTGGCTGACCTTGATCGTATCAATTCCTATCACCGTTTCAAGCAGAGTTCAGAAAGCGCGGCTACCAGTCGTCTAGTATATCCCTATTTAAATGCTGCATTAGATAGAGCATGTCCAAGAAGGAATTAATTTGCATTCTAGGTCTATTATTTTGATAATTAGACATAATTTTCTTTCAGTAAGGTTGATTTCAGGATACCTTAATCTTCAAACAAAAAACCCCATATTTTTATCTTCTGTGGGGTGCTGTAGGGTGCTTCAGTCTTTGTTTGCCCTGTAAGTGTAATTAGTTGGAAAACCTTTAACAACTTACATTCAGAGTGCGCCTGTATTTTGAAGTAGACCGTGATCCTTTTTTCTTTTAGGTTTAAGCAATTCACAGAAATTAACGGTTATTTTAGCAATCTAAAATTGTTACCACAGATTATAGAATAGAAGGAGGAATACTATGCCTTTGTTGCATGGATAATAAATGTATTTGCAATTTGAAATCAGGTTATGCTTTTACAGCAGCAGGGTTGTGGACTGTTAACATATTAAATCTCTTAAAATATTATGAACATTTTCGAAAAAGTTAATATGCAACCCAGTAAACACCCCCTGCATTATTTTAACGTGTAATAGTTGAGTGAATGTTTAAATGCCTACCAGGTGTCACATGGGAGGCTCTGAGATGACAAAAAAAAGGTGCATTAAAGCAAATCTACTGACCTGGAGAGCCCTGCCTGCCACAGGAGGAGCAGCTCTCCTGGGTGGTGTGAGACCGTGGCACTGGGATGCTTCTGCTCCTCAGTGCAGCTGTGAGCAGTGGTGGGGGGACAGTGGTGGGAGGGCAGGAGTGAAGCCAAGGTACATGCGACTGTACAGAGTGGTTGTTGTAGTGCCTGATAGAGAAGGAGCATAGCAGCTGCTCAGGATCCCAGGCTGAGGTCTGCTTTGAGACTTTCTCAAAGCAGGATGAGTTTCTCTCAGCTGCAATCCCAGAGCCCTTGGCAGCGCAGGGTGAAGTTATGTGGGCAGTGCGCTGGGAGAGGGCTCAGTCCCATGAGGGATCCTCTGTGGCTTCTTGAGTTGCCGCAAAACTTAAGTCCCAAATTAAAGGCAGAAAATATGAGGCAGGTGAAGATGGTTTTTCAGATGTGCAACAGTGTGGAAGCTTTTATTTCAAGCATAGTAACTAATAAGGAGATTAAATTATGCTACAGTGTATTTGTGTTTTTTTTTCATTGCCTGCACATTGTGGAGGTAAGCATAGCAGATTATCCTACAATGTAGTTTGTAAAACTGTGTACTTTACATTTTGCAAAGTTACACATACTGGCGTCCATTTTTGATGAGTCTGTCCCTGGGCACGCCAAGTCTCCCAAGGGCTGAGGGTTACAAATGCTCGACCTTTCCCTTCTGCTAAGACACACAAAATTTTGCCCGTCAATATTACTCTCTTCTAAAATATTGAGAGAGTGTTGTAAAGAAGAAAAGGATTCCACAGACTTCTGACACATCATATTTTTGTCCAAAATGAGGAACAGTCATGTAAAAAAGCTGTTGCATTTGGGTGGGGCAGGGGGGAGTAGGGTGAAGTTGAGAAAACCTAACCTAGTTGTGTAACTCACAATGTTTGCAACCTATGAAAATATTTATGATAGAATTGAAATACCGTTAGGCTGATGGATTACAGTTGAAATTGCTTTTTGTAATCTCAGAGCATGGCTGACAAAACAGAGTATTTGACTATAATACTCTTGTACTAACAGTAGGAAAGCAGCAAATATTGAAAAAGAATTCCAAATACTTACAAGGTATCTCATTTTCGGGCATACATTAGTTTGCTAAATTCCAGTTCCCAGGCTGGTAATCAAGATTGTTAATGTATATCTTTTATGACTTTCAGAGCAAGAGAAGCCAAGTTTAGGAGCATGCATATTGTGGTATCCTCAGCGGTAAGTACCCTAACTGCAATCAAGTTTATTACATTTTTGTAGAGTAGAGGCCTTTTCAAGACCACACTTGCTGCAGCTTAGTCACACAACAGCTTCAAATGTCATTCTGGAATAATAGGGTAGTAATGTGATATACTCTATAATGAAAATCAGTGTAAAGCACAGGTGGTTGCTAACATTTGTGTGGTCAGATATAAAAGCTTCACTATGGGTACAAGCTACTGCTTTCCCACTTGAGGAAAGAATAATTAAAAGTGGTTTCCAGATGTGCTGGCACACATCTGCCATTTTTAAAGGTGAATTTTGCAAATACAAACTGAACTGTGTTGCATTCATCATTATAAAGCTGTTGATGGGTTTTCAGGTAATAAAAAGATTGGAAGCATCAACACCCCTGCTGTAAAACTGAGGTGTCTTTAGACAACAGACTGTAGCATTTTATGTTCAGATTGTTTTCTTAGAATTTTCTGTGAGTAGTTCTTAGCTGAGCTGTGGCGAATATGCAAAATCTATCTGAACAAAAATTATCATTTATTTCATGAAAACATGAGAGGTGGTTCCTTGCTAGTGATTTTATTTGCTGCCAGATAGATGCAGCAAGTTTGGGCTTTTTTGTTTGTTTGTTTGTTTTCAGTGGAATGAAATGAATGCTACCCTAAAACATGAGATTTCTGTTCCTTTATCCTAATTTTCAAGATATGTAAATAATCAGAAAACAATAAAAATTTAATGTGCTGAAAACTGACCTTTAATTTGTCTCAGAAATAAACCAGAAGAAAATCTGTACTTGTAGGCTTACATAAAAGCATCCTTAGTTGAACTATCTGGAAAATTAGAACAAAAATTATAAAAGGTGCTAGGCTTTAAAATGTTGAGGTGGGATTATGGATCTGTTGATTTAGCTAAATATATATTTTTAGGACAAACTGTTTCTCCTCATGGCCACTTGATTTTGTTAGGACTAGTATTTCCCCTGGAAACACTGTTATTAAAATACAGTCCTGGTTTCAGAATAAAGTTTTTGCAACTCCAAAAGCTTTAGTTGCTGCTTCTGCTTGGAACAAGCACAGGAGAAGAATGTTGTGCCTGCCATCGTCTGAACGGCATTTCTAGGACCACACCAAGTACTGATACCTACCTATGTCTTCCAGTTTACTTTGAAAAAAATGAATGCTGAGACCTACTAGTCTGAGGGTCTTGAACTATTAACCAGGCTTCTAAATTCTAAGAGAAGATTTTTTAAAATACTATGTGTAGTATTGTCTGACCTTTGCGTGTATTTCCTTTACTTCCACAGACGTGACTTGTAGCATTCCTTGTCAAGTGAGAGTCTAATCCTTAACATTTTCTGGTAGGGAAATACTGACGCTGAGTAAATTAAATGTTTTCTGGATGTCTTCCTCTCAGTTGGACTTTACTGCATGAAAGTTGCTTTTTCCATTTAAACCTCTCTTTCTTGACTAAGGAGAATTGAAATCTTTTGAAGTGCGTGAGTATTGGAATACTTTGCAAAGGTTGAGTCAGTCAGAAAAACATCTGCTGAGATAAAATAATTTTTATATTAAAACTTACATGTAGTCCATACTTAAATGGATTAACTTCTCTGTATGAAACATGGTAAATTGTTATTGACAGATTCACTGAGCGGTTCAAAATGCAGCCTTGGTAGTGAACATAGCAAACTGTCTTCTATGTCTTCTCTTCTTTAGTAACATCATAACTCGGTAAGGTCCTAGTGCTGGAAAACAAGAGTGTTCTGGCTTGAACACTTTCACATCTCTGAGACAGAGGGTCCAGATCAGCACATGGCATCTGATCTGTGCCTGGGGCATCTTAAAGACATAATAGAACAGAATAAAATCAATGAGCAGAATATTAATAGCTTCATAGTGAAAATACTGAATTCAGCAATACTGGCTGCTAGTACAGCAGATTATTCTTTTTTACATTTTAATGGTTGGGTATGTTATAAATGTTCAGTCTTGATATGAAGACTTCTAATTTGTGCTACTAAGTGACTGTTTATATTATCACTGCTACATTTAATATTAAATCACTGTTTGCCCAGAAGATAGGATTTTAGCACCCAACTGTTATAAGTTGTTTTTTTCTTTTTCCTGACAAAATGCTGTTCGAGATCAAATATAGAAATGTCTACAAAAATACAGACATTCAGATGTGAAAATGTGAGAAATGAACACTACCTAGGCACTTACCTAGGCACTTAACTCACAGTCTATTCCACTTAAGACTTGCTAGTGGTCACTCCTCTGAACTGGGTGTTCACGTCAGAGACCAGCACTGGACAGACCCACAACCTATCTTGCACCTTTTTCTGTAAAGGATCAATTTTCACAGAAGTCCAGATGGGTTAGGCAAAATAAGTAGCTTACTAAAAAAATAGATTATTTAAGTGTTGGGGGGGTTTACATCCTTGGTAACTGCAGAATTTTGAGTGCTTGTTGATTAATAATATTTATGTTAGTTGAAAAGTAAAATGGTGACTTGTCTGGGGAAGATGTTGAAAAGCTTTTTGGGGCTGTGCCTCAAGGGGCATGAAGAAGGCATGGACAGAAGAGATCTTGCCTTGACCAGTGGATGCAGAATAGAACCCACCAAGGGCAGATCTCCTCTCAAGTGCAACAGACCTGTCCAGTGTACTTGATACATCTGAGGCAATACTTTTCTGTGGTATAAACCTCTACCAGACACTGATTTTAGAAGAGACCAGTGAGTTGATGACTGTGAGTGGAGAAACTGTTATGTATATATGATACCATTGCTGGTGTTTATTGCCAATTTTGCAAGGACATCCTTTTCTGAACGCCTATATCCTTGGTTTTGGTAGTATTCCAGAGGTCAACAAGTGCAATGCACCGTATTTCACTCAGAAAAAAAAATTGTAAACCCCTGCTTTATGTTGTATGTTATCTCTGTTTAGAACACTTTTTTTGCCGTGTGTCTTGAGTTGTTGATTTTAATACTTTCTTGTAAATCAGGATCATTGCCAGCATTTCTTATCTCTTCACAATACCTATTCTCCACCTTAAGTTAAAGGCTTCTGTCTGCGGTTTCACAATTAGTTGCGATAAGAAACTAGTCTATAATGTTAAAAATTGTTGAGTAAGGCCTTGGGAAGAGTAAGCCACAGAAAGAGGAGGACTCTCTAAAATTAAGACTGTTTTTAAAAAAAAATATCCACAATGATGAAAAAATTCAGGGATGAGAAAGATACATTCAAAATATTTCTTAAAAAATGTTCTTTGAAAATTTTCATGAAATAATTTTACAGAACTTGAAGATGGAGCAGAAGTAATTACCATGTGCCTCAAGAATTTTTTAAAGTTTCATAACTTTCTCTTCTCTGAAATAGTAAAAAAAGATAATATCAGTTATTCTTTAAATAAGGGTCAGAGAATCAGATCAACTTAAGTATTTAATATCCATCATTTTGAAATATATATTTTTGGTTTGTTTTTCTACGTATCTGTATTAGTCTTTGTAAGGAAAAAAAATTTTAAAAAAAGATAATTTTGAACTTCAAACCAGAACTTTTTCATTTTGAAAAGATCTAAATGGAATATTTGAGCAGTTTTAAAACATTCTCTGCTTTTTTAAATGGAAAATGAATTGACACATTTCCTTGCAAATAACTTTGCTTTTAATCAACCAGCCTTTTTTGAGGGAAAATTGTCTAAAATAGTTCATACTAACTATATCATGTGACAAACATATCATGTATTTTGTCCTTCTTTAATCTTCGTGCTTGTGGTTTGTACAATGTGAAATATTAACAAATTATCAATTTAAACCATGAGTTTTCTTGTTCCTTCTTAGAGCAATTGAAGTACATGATAGCAGAAATATATGGAAAATCTAGTTCAAAGGCTTTGACTGTGGATAAGCCTTGTTTACTCATTGAAATAAGACCACCGAAACCATCAAAATTTGGGTGCTTAGTGATTTACTCAAGGTCAGTATGTATTACACCGTTACAAATAAACCTTGTATGAGCCTTATATGCAGGTCATTAATGCTGCAAATAAGCTTGAGTACAGCCATGCAGTAAGTTGCTGCCCTGAGCTTTCATCTCATTTAGCTTTTCCCCCATGTGATGGGTTTGTCCCTGTCTGGGAGCCAACCCCACACAACCCGTTTGATCACCCTCCTCCCTCCCAATGATCGGGAGAGGATTAAAGGTGTAAAGGACTAAACTACAATAATATTGAAAATAATAGTATATATAAATATACAAATGAGTGATACCCAATGACCAAGGCTCAACTCGTTCATGGCTAATGATCCTAGAGCAGGGAGAGTCCTGAAACTGCTCTCAAGGAACAGAGATAACAGCTCAAGCACCCCAGACTGAGAGCTGGCCCAGGGGGGAGAAGGCCTTGGGAGAGGGACCACCTGGAGAGAGATGACCTGGAGCAAAGGTGATCTGGAACAAAAAGGGCCGATCTTCTGGAGGGTCCTCACCTATATACTGGGCATGACGTGTATGGTATGAAATAGACAATTGGCCACTTCAGGTCTCAATCCTAAACGTAAGATCAAATTCTGGGCTAGTAACTGGGGCTGTGCTCCCTCCCAGCTTCTCCGGTCCATAGACAGACAGACAGAGAAGCTGAAAGACCTTGGCAGTTGCATAAACGTCACTTTTTATCAGCTTTCTTCTGAGCACAAATCCAAAACAGCCTCTTGCTAGCTATTATGTAGAAAATTATCTCTGTCTCAGATTAACCCAGGACACCCGAGCACCTGGGAAACCTGTGCAAGACATATTTGTAGCCAAAGCAGCATTACCTACTGTAGCGTGACTAGCATCAATACAGAGTCCTTAGGAAATCGAAGCTGGGCTCCACGGAGGCCCAATATCCTACTGTTCAGCTGCGTGTCCATAGTAACTTGCCTCCTCCCAGCATCAGCCCTCTGTTTAACTGGGCTGAAATCCCTTGGTATTTTGCTGTTTCCTAATATCATACTATTGAAGTGTTTCAGCGTTGTTTAATTAAGACACAGCTCTTAATAGGGAGGTCATTCAAACTGGTTATACCATTGCTTTTTAAATTTCTCATGAAGGAATATCTGCTCTGAGCCAGAAATGAGGGCACTGTGCCTTCTCTTCTTGTTCAGGGTTGTCAGTTGTGGTGCTAGCACTGAAGACAAATATATCCCCTCCTCACCTGTTTTGCTAAGACCATTTCTGTATTCTTTGCTAATCAAATGCTTCAGAATTTAGATTATTTCTGATCAGTGCTCATTCAAGTACTAGAGACACTGAAGAGCAAATATATTTATTATTTGCATTTTTTTTTTGATACAACTAAGGGAGTTTTTTGTTTTTAGCTATCGAGTCTCTTGTTAGAACTGGCTTTCATGTTCAGATGATTAAAGATATATCGTATGTCGCTGAGAAATGAGCTTTAGCCATTTAGGAACAGGGCATGAGTTTTTCTCTGTCAGTAATTCCATTTAAATGCACGTCTGCCCAGTGAGTGCCATTGCTGTTGACAGACACTCCCTGCTTAGTTGTGAGTGTGTTGGTAGTGTGGAGTGCAATATTGGGCACTGTACAGCAAGAAGGAGGCAGAGAATAGTGATGATAGTCAGAGGTCTTGAAGGTCTGATTTACAAGGAGAGTTTGAATAAAGTGGAGTCGTTAGCAAAATGTGTTAGGAAAGATAAGAATAACTGGTGCTGCCTTGTGGCAGCATGGTAGGCTACATGATCCTTTGTGTTCTCTTCAGCCTATCTTCCTATTCCCTCCATCATTTCCCCCGTTTTCCTACTACTTCACCCCCACCCACCCAAAACACACAGAGTTTTTTATAATTTTAGGCAGAATTTGTACACAGAGCTTCTTGTTATAAAGCTTGTGAAGATATGGTCAGAAAAAATTAACTTCTTTCATTATGATAATATTTCATGTCTGGCAAACTGTTCTTTAAGGGAAGAGCTACTTTAGTGGATGACATTTGGGAGAAGTCTCTTCATCCATTATCATGAGTCCTTTTTGCAGTTGTATTTCCTGATACACTGCCTAAATATCTGCATTGCTTTCCGAAATGAGGAGAAGCAACCTTTCTGGAGTTCTTGGTGCAGGAGCAAATTCTCTGGGCTCCGTTTTTTTCTCCATCCATAGGTCCATTTTCCCCAGAGGCATCTGAAACATACCGCTGAAAATTCAATGGGAAAGTCATACTTCAGCAAAGCTTAAATAAAAATAACCACTTACAAGCAAAATGTGGACAGATGAAAAAAAACCAAACAAACCCAACCCAAACAAAAAAACAACCCAAACCCCAAACCAATTACAAGTTATTTCAGTTTCAGAATGCCAGCTTCCTAAATGGCTAAGAAAGTGTCTATGGGAAGATCCCGTACTTACGGGATAGTTGAAGATAAATTGGGGTTTGAACATTGTGGTAATTTTGTTTGGATTTTGCTTTAGCCTTTTCTTACCACTAAAAGAACAATGCTGAGAATGTGTGTCTAATGCTAAACAATACTCAAGCCTGGAGAACACACAAATTCCAAACTCTTGGTGAAAAATGGTAAACCCCAAAGTCTTTTATGCTAGCTAGAGCTGCAGTGGACTACTATATCTTCCTTTGAAAGATGATGGATATTGGACATGGACAAATACATCAAATACCATCAAAGTTTAGTAGGTAGATAGGCGATGTCTTGTCAAAAGCGTCCAAAGTAGTGTTCAGATTCTCTCCTTTGATGTGAGATGAGGTGTTTTAGGGCAGAGTGTGTCTCATAACGTGGTGAAAACCATCTGTCTGCTTCCTTCTGAGCAACCAGGTATTTTACTCATTAAGTGCTAACTTTTTGCCTCAGTGCTCTATAAGGGAAACTTACAACCCCTGCCTGCCAAGAAGCTCTCAACCTGGAAGACAAACATAAGCTGGATACAAAATATACTGGAACATCCAAAACAAGACTGTTTGAGCAAATAGAAAACATCAACAAAAATAGATGGAGTAAGGGAGCAGAAGGCATGTTGGAGATGTTTTTTGTCCTTGAAGAAAATGAAGAAAATTCCAATTTGTGGTGTTCTGCATATGAGTGAAAAAAAAGAAAAATAAAATCTAACTGTGTGGCACATAGGAAAGCAAGTGCTAAAGTAAAACAAGAATATAATTCATAGTGGAGTAAAAAGCATGTGATCTGAAAATATAGCAAGGATGTGGGCAAGATAAGGATTCTAAAAAGCAAATTTAAGTAGAAACAGGTTTCCATAATACATCCAAAAATACTAGGTACTATGAGTATACTTAGTAGAAGGCTTGCACTAAAATCGTGCTTACTAAACACTGTTTTCAAAGGGGTATGAAACTCTTCAGAGTTAAAAGATGCATGTAGATAACTTTAAAAGATGACCAACTGATCACCGTGGTTCCTGGCCCATAGCTGGAGGTAAGTTTGGTAAAATTCATCTGGTTGCAGGTTTATAGTAGTACCACAGTATGTCAAGAATAATCTTGCAAAAGAGATTTTCTAGTTAGTGACAGATTATTTTTAAGCACTGTCATCCATCCTGAGTGGACTTTGAAAATCCACTCTTCTTTTTGTCTTCTCAGGTAGAAAAGTTTCTGTTCCCTTGGGTTTGGTTAAAAAAATAAGGGGGTGGGGGAGGGAGAGAAAAAAACCCCTGAAACACAAGTCTTTGCAGGTATTAGAAACAGACTTCTCTTTCTGCAACATTTATCCCATACACATTAAAGTTGCAGAGGAGACTGTAGTTACCTATTTCCTTTCATAAACTCTTTGATCCCTTATCAGCCACAGTCCTACCAAATTTTTCCAGGGTGTACCTTCAGGTTTTTACTGCTTAATTCAACACTTTTTGTGTGTGTGTGTGTGCGGATTTTAGACAATGCATTTGATATTGTCTGTAGCATCATCTTTTCTGGTGTGTGGTTGGTCTTCTGAGATCTGAAGATCTATTTGAACACCTCAAAGATGATAAACAAGGTCAAAATAATGATGAGGACCAATGTAGGGATTCAGTAGTAACTGGCCTTTCTGCAGTCCTTCTGTGCTGGTCTTGTTTCACTCAAAGTATTATTCAACTTCTGAGCACAAAGCAAGTTTTTTTTTTTTTTTGTGGTAAACTGTAATTTTTATGTTCCTTTTAAAAATTCAGAAAATGGTGAGAAAAATTTTTATTGCCAAAAATCCGACAAAGGATCAGTATCAAAGGGATCAGAATTTAGAAAACTGAGCTTGCAGTGGGAATTGAAGGAAACTCCTCAAGAGGATCTCTATGATAAAAGTCAGACTTGTGATGAGGTTGTGGAAATTGAGGAGCAGAAAAGGAGACAAATAGGGGTCTGTTGTGTCCTGAAATTAATGGGAAAGAGAGGAGGAAGGGACACCACAAGGAGGTGGATAATCCTGGGTAAGATTTCAAAGTTTTCAGAGCACACCCAAATCAAATCTCTGTGGTCTATGACATTTTGCCTATTACAAACAAGTGCAACATTCCAGCTGAGAAGTGTATGTTGAAAAATCTGCTTTAAGCTTAAATAATTTGATAGAGTGTGTTCCTGAGTAATGAGCCAGTAACCAATGATGCAGTCTAGAAAGTGAACTCATATTTTTATGATAGCATGGGAGACTGCTGATGTACAGCTATCAGAGCAGAATAACTGATGGACGAAATTAGAAACGAGGCTGTTGCGTTGGTCCGTCTGTGAAGTGGCATTTCCAGAAAACAATATCAAACGGGACTTTTGCTGCTAAGAACCCCGAGTATGCTTCCACCCCCCCCAATCTTAAATTAAATATCAGTACTCCTTGCACATACACAGTTATAAAAATGTTCTGGAGTGAATCATGCGTCTTCTCACTCACAGAATATCTTCCAGCCAGACCAAAGTCACTTTCCTTCTTATACACAACATGGGTATTGAGGCACAACTGAGAACTGGAAAACCCATCTTTCAGTGGAAAATATAGGAAATACTGAAAAAAGATTTACAAAACAGAAAGGGAAATGGCCTTTGAGAAGGGGAGGCATCAGGGCCCGTTATTCTAGAAATACAGTACTAGTTCAGCAGTTTTCTTTTTGTTTTCCAGTCATGTACACTCCGTTCTGTTTTTTTTTGATAGCTGTACGTACTCAAAGCCTCACAGTTAAAACAAGAGAACAGACTGAATTTTTTGTTCTGTCGACTCTGTAACAACTGCTCTGTTCTCAGCAGTTTAATGTGATATCAAAAAAGTTACCAAAATGGATTATATAAGATCATGTGCACCCTACCCTGGTGGAAAATATACGAGAATAGAGTTCAAAGGCTTTGTTTCCAACATGTTACTTGAGAACAAGTTAGGAAAGATAGTGATCTTGTTATAAAAATGTCTTTTCATTTCTTTGGGTCCACTGATGGTGAAACACTTGAGTCTTTACCTCAGAGAACACCAAAGTGGTGACCTTAATAACAGCAAGCAAACAAAAATCCTAACTGAAGTTCAGATGGACTTCAGCCTGAAATTAAGAATTTAGTTTTGAAATAAAGCCCTTGGTGTTAGATTCCCCTGTTTTGTTTTTTTTTTCTTCCATGAGTTTGTGGTTTTGTTTTTTTTTTAAATTTTCCTCTGTCACTTACTAGTTTAGCTACTGCACTTTCTTCTTTTATGTTTTTCCTTCAAAAGGACAGGCCACTCAATGCTGCAGTATAGGCTTTTTGCTCTAGAAAGTTGTACAGGTGGCACCCATGGGTTACTTCCATTGGCTGCCTCTTCATTTTGAAATCCAGTGAGGAAGTTGCTTTTCTGGATTTTGAAACTCTCCGGTGCTCACTGTAATACCAATTTGGGGCATCTTGGTTTTGTCCCAGAGTCACTTCTGCTTTCACCTTGGTCAGTTCTGCTCAGCCCCTTCACTTTGGTTATTCTCAGTGGTGCTCCTGACTCTTTTTCCTTGTTGGAAACACAGGGTAGCCTTTGCATCACACATTCAATGGACTCTTTTTGTTTAGTAGCCTTTGATTGTTGCTTTTGTAAACCTTTTGCTAAAGCTAGCTATGAGGTGTGGTGTTTAAAAAAACAAAAAAAGGTAGCATCATGTCATAAGGTTCTTCTGTTCAATTAAGTTACTCTGGGTTTATATTTATGCAAGTGATTAAATGAAATCCTTGTGTGTTTTTCTTCCAGTGTAGCATTTTAGCTCAGCTGGGCTTGCCTTTGCCCATGCAGCACAGAATCTCCTCAGAGTTTGCATTAATTCCTTACTCCCTTGTAGCTTCTGAAGAATTTCCTATGGTTTCTAGGACAGAGTCCACTTACTGTGCCCTCAGTGGAGTCAGACAGAAATATAAATTAATAATAGTTAATTGTAATCCTTTGATTTTGTTGTATGGTTCTCAGACATCCAGTCTTGGAGAGTTTGGGGGCTATTTTCACCATCAAATGAAAAAAGACAGTCAGGAAAAAAAGGCAATCGGAATTTCCCTCTGGGAAAGCCCCTCTCTCTCCATTGATGGATAGGCATAGAAACCTGTCTTCTTAACTCAAGTTATGCACCAGAAGTCAAGCAACAGGATAATCATCGCCCTTTGTTTTGAGCTCTTGTAATGTGGGTTGTTAAGCTTGAGGAAAATTAGAGCAGGATTCTCATAACTGGTCTGAAGCAAACTTTAAAATTCCTGCCTCACTCTCTTCTCCAAGTTTTGAAGCAATGCCCAGCCTTCTTATGCTTTGAAGCCTGCATCACTTTCTCATTATGCGCAGTGCTGTGTGACTCCAAACAATGGTCATTTTCCTGTATTGTAAGCTGGGAAGAACAAGGTCTGTGTCACAAGAGACCATAGTGCCCTATTGTATTTGCTGAGAGTTTGTATATTGCAAAACTCTTACTTATGTATCTGTAGATAAATTTTAGTCAGTTTTGTTCAAGTCTTAAATCATTATAGCTTTTATTATAAATAAGAAAATGTCACTATCATATCTAAAGGACAAAGGTATATATAGAAGTTGTCTGGTGCCTTTACACAGTGCAGTCCTCATCATAAGAAAGATGCAAAAACTGCCGTTTTTGTGGGGGTTTGTTTCAAGAAATAACCTGAGCATATAAAATAAGAGAGTTGAAAAGGGGATTGTAATCGAAGGATTGTCATTTGCTCTTCACACAGTACTTAAAGTTCATTCCTGCTTTTATCTGCTCATTATAAATACACAAATGGCATCCTGCAAAAGTGACTGTAACACATTATTCTAAATGCCAGTCAGATAATATATGAAGACATCTATTGCATATCAGAGAGTAGGACTGGAGGTGAAAACCAGACATGGTCTGAAATGCCCTTGTGTAGCTGAAGAATGGCATTTCACAGTAAGTTGACCTCATCAGAAGCTGTGAGCACAAGTTTTACAATATCTTTAGACAGCGTCTCTCTCTAGGCAAAATGTTTCTTTGCTTCTTTGAAACAAGCTGTCATATTACTTGAAAAGAATTATCTAGTATTTCATTACTGGGATACAAAAAAATTATTTAAAGAAGCATTTTTTCTTTAAGTGTGCGGGTGGAAGGTGAAGCCAAACAAAACTCTGACAGGTGCAGGCTGGGGTAAGTAATGCATTTTAAACTACAGTTGCAAAATGATGAACCGAACAATATAAAAATGTGGAAGTGGCAGGTAAAGTATATTCTTGGAAAATTATTGAGCCGGTGAGGTCTAAAAATATATTGCTTCAGCAATATATATTTCCTTGATTTTGTCTCATAAAAGTCAGTGTTTTTGTGTTAGTTTAAAATAATGGATAACCTGGATTATTATATGGGCTGTCTGTTGGAAGTAAAGTCGGCACACATTTTGGGAATTGGATTTTTTCATTACAAAGTCATGCTCTGTAAGATGATTTTCAGGTTGTGCAGCACTTATACTCACAGTTACAGTAACTGTGTGATAGGGTGGTAGATAGAACTTGTAGCTGTAGTATACTAAGTTCTAATAAATCCTACAGCAATAATGAAAACTGATCTGCTCTTTCATGGCTAAACATGGTTCTGGGATTTCAGAATGTTGAGAAGTATTGGCTTCACAAGCATCCATGTGTTTTTAATTCAGCAGTCTTAATTAGAGGAAATTTAATGATAATGAATAGTAACAAGGAATGAAATAAAAAGGAAAAGAAAGACAAAAGAGAACTTAGTTTCCATCCAAAGGAAAGAAGCATTTTGGTAATAAATTGGTGCCTTTACATTGGAAAATTCATTTGTTGTACTTAGAGCATGTATGCTAACTGTTAGCAGTTGTCCTTTATTTCATTTTTGCTTTTCTTTTTATTTCTTCTTTGGTTTCCCTTTTATGGCTACAAATATCTCTTTAATAATTGGAAAAACATTACGTTAACATATGATCCTAAACAGGAAGGCAGCTGGTGTCTTAGGAGTTTGGTAAGAGGATATCAGATTTTGTCACTGCTATAAAGTCAGTAATAAACTTAGGCAAAATTTTGGCCCTGTTGAATACGAGTTTTGCCATTGACTTCTATAGAACCAGAATTTCATTGCTGGGGTGTGACAAGCAAAAGCCTGAGTCAGAATCTGTGGCAAGCAGAGGGAAAGCTGCCTGTCTGGTTTGCCTTGGCGGAGGCCTGAAGCCACCTCTTGACAGCTGCTTGGCTGCCCATGTTTAGATGGAAATGTTTGTAGTCCCAGTGGCTGTATCACAGAGGGATCCCACCTCTGCAGTTTGTACCTTACTCAGTAGGCTATCTGATGGCTGCACAGGCAGAAAGGTATGTAGTCTTTTGTTTGCTTTGTTTGCTTTTGTCTTCCAGAAGTGCTGGAAAGGCAGTTTGGAGAAGCTGCTGCTGCTGTGCCTTCTCTGCTTTAACTTTTGGTAAATAAGACTTCAGTCTCACAGTTTTTTAAGATGTCAAAGAATGAAATAACCAAGAAACAAATGGTCAGCGCTTGGCATCAAATTAAATGTAGGGATGATAAAGTGTAGGATCCTAAGCTTGGAAAGCTAGCCAGTTAAAATACCAAATTATCCAATGACAAATAAAAGACAAATTCATATTATTGTTGGGGAACTGTTGAGGTCATTTGTTCATGGTGATTCATTCAGTGAAGGAGTTTAATGGCCAACAGCAGCAGCAGCAGCTTACTTTAGACGGATTTCATTCAAAATTATTTTTGATGTAGACTATGATCAATTAACTATAGTGCTCCTCATAGCCAAATTAATAGCTTTACCTGACTCTGTTGGTAGATTTATTTGTGGGCTGCAAATCACCGTAACATACATGGATTTATGACAGCAATAAAAATGTGAACTGCTTAATGATGCAGCTTGTCTGGTAACCATTTGTTTGCATACAGAATCAATCAAAAAATACAAAATTTGCAATAGCCTGCAAATTCCAAGTAACATCTGACAGTCCCATTCTTAATTTTCCACACTTTTAATAATTTTGAAATTAACTGAAACTTCCTTTTAACTTCAGTGTAATTGTTTTTAATTTAAGAGTTGTTTCTTCATAGCCCTTCTTATGAAAAGTTCAGTAGTGGCAAAGATGATGTTAGAAACTTAAAATGTTTATTTAGTTTTTACTCTAAATGCAGTAAAATTTTAAGAACTATTTTGTAATCCACAGCATTGTGTCAAGAACAGACAAAAAAAATTAAGGGGTTGCTTTTAACACCTGAACTGCCTTAGTTTTTAAAGTAATCTCAGTGCTTAATTTCCTTTGACATTTAAAAAAAAATCAACATTTTTAAAACCTGAAGATTTACACTGAATATCACCCAGTCATTTCTGGTTTCTCTGTACAGACTTATGAGCAAAGATCAGGACACTGAGATAATAAGGATTTCTGCCATCTTTTCTTTAGGTTAGTACATCTTGATTAGTTTCCTTGTTTTGTTGTTCTTGGTCTCATGCCCTCAGCTACATGCTAAAAATCAACTGGAAGCCATGTTTGTAAGCTAATTAACTTTAGCCACGTTAATTGCTCATGTTTAAATACAACACATTATGTGTGTGATGTGTATACAAACTTGGTGTGATGCAGTATAGAAGATGGTACCAGACTCTTCTCAGTGGTATTCAGTGAAAAGACGAGAGGCAATTCCATTTAAAAATAATTTGAAAAAACACACTTTTTACTATGAGGCTGGTCAACACTGTAACAGGATGCTCAGAGAGGCTCTAGAGTCTCCAGCCTTGCAGATATTTAAAACCCAACTGGACACAGCCCTGAGCAGCCTGGTCTGGTTGACCCTGCTCTGAGCAGAGTTGGCCCAGGTGATCTCCAGAGGTGCCTTCCTGCCTCAGTCTTCTGTGAGAGGCTACAATATGGTCTCGGCCAATGTAAGAACTTTAAAAACTACAGGTTATTTTAAACTAATAATCATACAGAAACACAAATTAACCAGGTTCTACAACTGCATTGTTTGTACTTCTATGATGTAAAATATATCGATAATATGTATTTAGGGTCGTATGTAAAACCATTCCTAAATTACAAGTTGGTAACTCTGTTATTAAATTAAAAATCAAAGTATTTTTTTTATTGCCACCATGAACTGGAGGATTGTGAAGGGTAAAGCTACAGAAGGTGAAAAAGCTGAAAATTCACAATGTTAATACCGTGTTCAAAAATGTGTCCTGGAGGCAGACATCAACTAGCTGAAAAATATGTAAATTAGGAGCTTTTAAAATGCTGAGTTGCACAAATCATTCATAAGATCTCTGTATGTTGACTTTCCACTCTGTTTTTGTCTTTACTTCTAGTAAAAAAGTGTGTTTTCCCCTTGAAGCTGCCTCAATCTTTTAGGAACTTTACTCTGTCCCTGATTTTGAAAACTCTGTAGTGCATATTTATGTGTGTCTTGGTCAGCTGAAGACTTCAGTGGGGTTTATCATGCAGTATGGTGATGTTACTAACATATTTATTTCTTGTGCTGTGATGGTACCCACAGGCTGAGCCCAGAGCCCCTCACTGTGCTACGCAGCACACAGCAGGATGCGTTGCCTGCCCAGGCTGCCTCTCCCCAAGCACACTGTCAGGATGAACTCCACAATAGTCTCCGCGTATGGTATTAGTATCCTGCACCTTCCCCCAGATTTCTAAGGGGCATATTAGGGGATATCTTTCCTTGGTTTAATTATGATGTTGTAGGGAAACAGTTCTTGAAAGTAAAAGAAAGGAAAATAAATTATGGAAGTGACAGTACGGTGGTGTTTGGAGTATCAGAAGGAGCAGGTGGAGAAATGTGGCTGACGTTTAACATTTGAACAGTGTATTTGCATGCCAAATATGTTCTAAAAAAGATTAATAGTTATGTACTTGCAGGAGTTGATAATGCAAAAAGTACTGCTTTTTTGCCTTTTTTTTTTTAATTTGTAGGCAGTATATGCTAATTATTGTGTGAGGAGATCTGGCTTCTAAAATGGTGCCCTTTTGGCTGCATTGTTACCTATGTCCTTTTCAGTAAACAAAATAAAACCAAATTTATAAGCAGTTCTTTTACCTTTAAATTGGCATTGCATTTTTAGTATTTGTTTCCTTACCTTTGGGAATTTTTTTTCTTTCTGAATGATAGTTTAAAACAATCAACTGAAACTTTGAATAACATGCATGGACATGTTTAATATATTCATGAGTGATCAAAAAACAGTACAGAAATCACATATGCTGCTCTACTGCAACTTTCAAGGTTCAATCCATCATTCTGGAACCCAGGGGGCTGAGATTTGACATCCTGCCTAGAAACCATGCTTCAGATGGGCTGGAACTGTGCCATCTTATGTTTAGGTTAAAAGAGCAGCTGTAATTTGTCTGGCTAGCACTTTAACTATGCATAGCAAATCATAAAACCCATTTTCAGTAATAAACCTGAAGGTAAAATAGGTCCATTTGCTTCATTTCCTGATCCATATAAGATTTTCATCATTTTGATGCAGTACCACTTGGAGTTTGTTCTTACAATGATGTAGATTTCTGTAACAATCTTTCTCAGATTGGCAGTTTTATTTAGCATATATATATTATGGAGGAGATTTTTTTTTTGGCATTTAGTGGAAATCTTTTTCTATTGTTCCTTGAAACTGCAAATATGACAATGATTTCATAGTAGGAGTTGAGATGTGATTGCCACAATAAATAAAACCTGATTGTAGTCTTTTTCAGTTGTAAATACCAGATGTGAAAATACTCTATCCTGTTCTTTTTTTTCCCCCCTTCGTGTCTTTGCATGGCTTGCTTGCAAGGGAGTAGCAAATACAAATATTTCCAGCAACTCAATAAAGAAATTTTAAGAATATAAAAGAATAAAACATTCATTTATGGTTTTGGATTGTAGTGATTTTAGATTTCAACCTTTTGTGTGCATCATTGTTTGCAAGTGTGACTTTCCCTGAGCAGCAAGGTCCAACTTAACTCAGGAGGGTAAGTTTTCCGTGTAATTTAGTAACCCAATGGAGCTCCTAGGATGGACTTTCCTCAAAATGATGTGCCCATGAGCCTAGCTGTGGGGAGCCTGACCAGAGGCAGCTACGTTCACTTGTACGTGGAGGCTGTCGGCCTCCTTTCAACTCTTTTCGGATGTCGCACAATTTGGGTTCCACCATTGGCTTTCTTGTGATAGAAATTTGCAGAAACTTTGTGTGAAATCAGGCCTGGACACTGTAAGAAACGACTTAAAATGTCATTCTAGTTCAGTTGACGCCTAATGGCTTAACCATTAGATAGACTAGCCAGCCCACCTGAATCCTGAGTGTGTTTATTTTGGTAGCCTTCTGCTAAGTGCCAGATCTCTGTTTTTACTTTTCCACCGAGACATTTCTGTATCTGTGTTTCTGCTAGGACCTCTCTCTTTCAGCTCCACAGGCCTCTCCCTTTTATTTTGGTATGTTTTCAAGTTTGCTAAACGAAAAGGAATACCCTGTGTTCCTAGCCCCATCCCACGTTTCTGAGTTAAGGTGCTGCATTCGCGAGATACATCTTGAGCCCCTGTGTGCTGCCTATGCATCGCCAATGTAGCTAGCACAAGGGGAGGCTCTTCTCTTGCCCTTTCCTCGATTCCGTGGGGCTTTTTGACACTGTTGGCAAGAGAGCTTGTCTGTGTTACTATATTGTTTTAGCTCAGCCTACCCTTCTGAAAATATATTCTTTCAAGATGTTTCCTTTAAATGATTTAGGCTTTTGAAAATGCCTCTGGATTAAGAATTTATGGAGTATAGTATACTCGTATTAGACATGTACTTTACTGGGTTAGCCTAGGTAGCAAAAATGAAATCTGTTTCTGTATACTCCATCTTCCCCTGCTGTTGTTAAGCAAGAGCAGGCTGCAGGACAGCATTGTGTGTCTTGGTGGCCACACAAGCACTTTGTATTCACTGGAGACTTGGAGGTACGACAGCTGCATATAAATATGCATAGTTGGAGAGATTCATGATTGTGCCTCGTTCTAGGGCTGATTGGCTGTAGTGCTGCCACTGCAAATCAATGAGCGTTTTCCCCATCTATCAGCTGCTCGCTTGCTTGAAAGCAGACAAAATGGTTAAAACACCAACAGCCCACAGAGGTCTCCTGAGTGAGTGAGACTTGTTTGCTACAGCATTCAAAACATTTCCCTGAATCTACAGTAGCTCTCAGTAGATGAATTTAGCACTCAGCAGATTAATTTAGCTCCCAGTGTGCTAGATTTAGAAAGAAAAACTAATATAGATGAATACATTCTGTTCAGCCAGCATATTTTGTTTTGCAACAATACACGTCTTATTTAACTGCAATCTGGTTGGAAAGCATTTTGCGAATGGTGCATTGGTCATAAAATGAGTCATGCTTGCTCAGTTTTTAAAAAGCTCTCATCTAATGCAGATTAAGAAAAAAGGTATTGAGCAATTCACTGGAGAAAGTATTGGAATTTTAGCCATCTCTGATGAGCTTTGGGCAGTTTTTTAAGGTAGACTTTGACATTGCATTGCAAAAAAAATAGCAGCTGCTTTTCACTTTGTTACCTGCAGCAGCCTACTAAGAGATGTGTACCACCCTGTTCATTTGCCCCATGGGCATGGTTCAGGCAAGGTTTTCCTGGAAGGATTTACAGACTGGAAGGGAAGGTATGTCTAATGGCAGCTGGGAAGAGTTCTCGAGGTGGAAAAGTTCAGGATACAAAATCCAGTTTTATGACTTTAGTATAAGCTTTAGTTTTCTTCCTTAACCTGGAAAATGTCACAAGGCAAGTGGGACTAAATTCCTTATGCATGGTATCAGAGTGGCTAGCTTGCTTATGATAACAGTAATGCTTGTTATTTCAGGAGCTGGGAAGGAAACTGAGTAAAAAGATAAAGATATAAAATAAAGATATCAAAATCTAGGAGCTGAGGAGATCATTTGACTGGCTTTATTTAAGCATAAAATGGTCAAGGAAATGAAAGGAAAAATACTGTGAAATGACAAGCTGGCTTTCTAAAGTAGGCCTTCTATGGTCTTCATAGCAGTGCTCCTTGACCTGCTGATTAAAAGCTGTTGGTAGCCTGTAAGATATTGCATGATAACCTCCAAAAATGCTGTAAGATTTAAAAACTGAGAAGGAAGACAACAAACGCAGATCCCTGCACCTGCAAGCCAGTACACAAGCAAGTGGAGAAAACAAACCTCATAAAAGAGCATCCAAAGTTTTGCTTCATTTTTGTCTATTGGTAAAAGAAAACCACTACACTGTCACTGAAGAGGAAGGCCTTTGGTTTGTTTGTGTTCTCCAAAAGGTACAGTAGTCCTTTGATTAAACAGGATCTGTAGCAGCTGAGGTCCTCCTGAGTAAATTGGATCTGCACTGTATAGCACCGACTCACAGAATCACAGAATGTTAGGGATTGGAAGGGACCTCGAAAGATCATCTAGTCCAATCCCCCTGCCGGAGCAGGAACACCTAGATCAGATCGCACAGGAACACATCCAGGCAGGCTTTGAATGTCTCCAGAGAAGGAGACTCCACAACCTCTCTGGGCAGCCTGTTCCAGTGCTCTGTCACCCTCACTGGAAAGAAGTTTTTTCTCATATTCAAGTGGAACCTCCTAT
>WKFP01014353.1:366878-379807 GCA_011057875.1 Pterocles orientalis | reverse complement strand
CATTTTTTTTTTTTTTCCCTCCCCCCCCCCCCCGCCCCATAAATGGGTGTGGAATTGGAAGGAAGAAATTTAGGCATTAAAATGTACATTCAAGCATTGTGTTGACCTGACTTTAACATCTGCAAGTCTAGGGTCAGAAAAGCCAGTTTAATTATCTACAAACATCCAAGAGCTATAGACAAGATCCGCAGTTTGTTGCTTTTAGCTATTGATAGGGCTAACCCCAGCATTTGATGATAGTGTTGCAAAATAAAGATCCCTCAGAAACCCCATTAATAACAGCTTTGTTCCTAACCTGTGACTTTGTAGAAGTCCTAATAATTCAGGTCTTAAAATTTAATAATGTAGAGCTGAAGTGAAAATAATACTTTGGAAGTGGGGATGAAACAGACTCTTCCCTTTTCATCATTCCCCAATGATTTGCAGGCAAACACAACCCCAGGCCACTGCCGAACTTCCATAATTGCACTGAATTCCTTGTTAATTGTGCTTTTCTCTTGCTATTGAGTTCTTTCTTGAATAATGCCTGCTTTATAATGATTTGCGTGCAGACAATAAATGTAGAGATTTAATAGGATGAAGGCTGTGGCTCCATATAAAGATATTTAGCCCTTAACTCCCATTGAAATCAATACCTTTGCAAATCTTGTTAAAAGTGACTTGAAATTAATACACATAAAATAGGATTACTATTAAATATTTAAAGGATAAAAAGGGAATAACAACACTATTCTCCTCTGAAAAGTGACTGTAAAAATTGTGTCTTTCCAGCTGTATGATAATTGTCTGAGTACCTTAATGCTTTCTGTATCATGTCACATGTGCCTGAGTTTGAAAATAAGAAGTTAGTGACTATGCTGCAGAATCTGCAAACTAGAAGGGAAACTTGCTTCATTTCTTGCTTGGAGTTTATCACAGGTTAAAAAGTCCTGTCTTCCCCCATCAGACTCTTCATGATGTCTGTTCCTCCAGGGAGAGTGGGAATAACAGTTTGTGATTCACTAGAAGGTAGAGAATCCAAGTTACATTCTCTTAGCCATACAGAGATAAGTGGACTAAGGATGGATGAGCTATATTTTTTGTTTTTAAAGAGACTGTGACATAATTAATGAAGGAAGCAGAGCTGCTGATGCAAAATGTGCCTTTTTTTCCCACAGCAGAGTCATATGTTCAGATCTTTTGGCTAGTACAGGAGTGCTGGCAGCAATGCCTGCATCAGCAGGGATGAGTGTCCATCACAGCTTTGAGATGTGGCCAAGATAAGCAAATTGCATCCGGTCTGTTGTTAACCCACTTACTCTTGCTAGTTTTCATGCATATCATGTTGTTACCGAAAGGCTATGCAAAAGTCCAACAGGGAAAGATAGTTTGCTCTTCATTGCTAGACAAATGTAATAATCACGACCATTTCTGAAGTGCTTGGTTCTGGAGTCTAACTGTGAGTGATTGAGGATGGTGGGATATAACTGGTGTGGCTGGAGTTCCAGTACAAAGCTTCCCTTACAATACTGTTGGGAAAAGGTAGAAGAACAGTCATCAGTGAGACTGTTGACTTTGAGTGCGCAAGGTAGTCCTCAGGCAAACATGGAGAGACAGGTGCTCTCCTGAACTCCTTACTGTTCTGAACACATTTGGACTGTTTGTCCAATTGATTGCATAGCAGTACAGGTTCTGGTTATGTTTTCAGGGTTTGGGGTTTTGTTTGTTTGTTTGTTTTTTTTAATAGTAAAACTCATTCCACTTCTGTTCTGTGCAGAATGTCAGAATAAGGGATTATGTACAGCAAATCTTACAAAAGCCTAGAGACCACTGTTCAGTTTATCCTATCATCAGTCATCTCTTTGCTGGTTTTGCATTTGCTCAAACTATCTTGGTGTTAAACTGCTGAAAACTTTCCTGCTATTAGATCTGAGCAGAGAAAATGTTTTATCTACAGCAACCTGCGCAAGTGCATCAGTCCAGTGATGCAGACGCAGTAACAGGACTATAATTTGGACTAGAAAGATAAGTTCCATGAGAAATCTTTCTGAAATGAGACAGAAATTCTCACAAGTCACAAACAGGTAAGCAGCTAAGGAAATGGTGAGGATATGACCCTTTCAGCTCAAGGTTACTTGACCCAAATCCCAGTTTTTAAATTAAAATAAACTAGTCTGGCTACATCAGAAAGATGCTAATGGAACTAAGAGGAAACTATATTTTATGAGCAGCATACACTCTAGGGTTTGCTAATAATTGGGCTGATCTGACAGGGTTTGCAGTTTGCACCATTCCTTATTGCTGTTTATAGATCCATTCCAGAATTATCAGCATTATGGTCACTGGCTTCCCTTTCAGTGAAAAATGCAAGGCACTTTGGCCAATACTCATATGTGGAGTGATGTTCCATACGCCAGAAATTGCTGTCTCAGGTGAATGGTAGAGAGGTGATTGAACTGTCTTTCTGTGTTATCATAGTCTTCTTCAAGAGTCTTTCATTGACATACTGTTACACTTCCCGTTATAAGACTTCATTTTCAGAGTCCAGATTTAAAGTCCGTTTCCTTACTCAGTTTCCTTTAGTGAAACAGTCCCAAATGACCTTTCTGTCATACTGGCTTGCAGAAAGTGTGGTATGCTGTCCAGTTATTCCTTGAACACAAGGAGAACCATCTACACGTTGCAGCACTGGAATTGGTGGTTGTGGTTGGCAGCTATCATGCTCACTAACAGAATTTCTGAAGATTTTATGCATTCTCAACACCCTGAATAGACATTTACTTGTCAAGAAAACCCGTGTTATAACATTACTGAAGTGGTGAAGTGGTAAAGTCAAACAATACTAGCGTAGCTTGTGCAGCTTGATGTAACTAACCATCATCTGCAAATGCACTGTGGGAATCTTTCCTTACTTGGTAACACACCTTTTTCATACTGCCCTTGATCCATCTGGTGACTAAGTAGGCCATTTCTGAGGGTAAATCTGGTTTGTAGCAAGGGAGAGTCCTGTTCAGAAGCAAGAACTGGAAAGTATCTGGTGACTGAGACCATCTCAGGACAAGAAAAAGGAGTCTCATGACAAAGACTAAAGCCCTGGAGGATAAAATTCAGTCTTCTGATCTACCACAGAGTGCACACATCAAGGTGTGAAGTGCTTTACATCAAATTTCTAGAGATTGGCAACAATTGCGTGCCCTTTGTAACCTCAGTTTGTCATCTAATTTGCAATGCAGTTGGTATTTATGTCTGCAACTGAAATTGTCCTGAGCAGTGCCTTGAATGTGTAAACTGCTGTGTCCTCTGAAAAAACTAAGCCAATGAGACCCAAATTATGTATTCATTTGTCAGCTTGATCTCTTAGCATCAGGGAACTCATCTGGGACAATATTATTCCTCCAAAATAATTTGCTGAACTTGAGTTGTGCCATGTTTGCAACACAGTCAAAGCAATCATCAGAGTGTATGGACCTCAGCAAAATACTGCAGTTTTTCTATCAGGGTTTGAATACTGCTCCATTAATATCTCTCCAGTCCATATGTTAAGCAATGAAATTAACACAAAATATCAATGATTGTTTAAATGTCTGTACAAGGAATGAAGAGGAGTTCCCATGGAAGAACGCTATGTGACTAAGCAATTAGCAACTGTAGCATATTCCATACTCACAGAAAAAATAAAAGTTGCACAGGCAGACTATCATTTGGCATTTTCTGATATTTATATTTATCTTAATAATGCTCTTTTCCTACTGTGTTTATGTGAAATGTTATAGAAAGTAAATGAACTGTGTGTATTCAAGTGCCCTGAAGAACATTTAATGAGAAATACATGTTTGTTGTTTTTTTTGTTTGTTTGTTTGTTTTACCAGAGGGAGAAATTAAAAGCCTGAGTATATTTTAAGGAAATAATGATATCTGTACATTTTTATTTCAATAAAAAGACACAAAAATTGATACCAACTGTATAAGAGATACCTTTAATCCTTTTTGAATAGCACAGTATAATATGTTGTGGTTTTAGTGCTATTGTTTTAAAATGTAATCCTGCCACACAGTCAGGACTCTTTAGGGAAAACAGTGACCTGATAGATTTTAAGAAGCTTTTTGTTTAGTATGATTTTGCTGCTTGCAATTTCTATATAATAGTCACCACTCATTACTAATTTGTCATCAAAATACGAGAGAGAGAAATAAATTATTATTTTTTTATTTTATTTTACAGATTTATTTTACAATGCATTCTGCTTAGGCCAGTGAATTTTGTTTAACTGACCAGGTAAGCAAATATCCATAGTCACAGTTTTTTCATAAAAATCCAGACATTAGTCAACTAATTCTGAGAGACTGGTGTTCTGCATTGTTGGAGAAAATTCGCAAAACCTATTACAAATATCTTCAAAATGCTGCTGTGAGTTTCTAGTTTAAAAAACCTGTTGACATTTCCAAAGTTCTATAATTTACAATTAGGAAAGGACTTTATTTTCTAGATGTGCTTAATTTTATTGTTTGTCTGACTTCTTTTCTCATTATCCATTTTCCTCATGGTTTACGTTGATATTTGTGGTTTTTCAAAGCCTTACAAGTGAAGCTTTTTTGCTGGACACTATCAGTCTCCCTTTACCTTCCAGGATTTTAGCTTTGCAAACAGGATTGTCTGATGAGAATCCCAGAGGCGGTGTTTTAACACCATAGAATGGCACAATAACACTCGAGTGGCTGTTGGGAAGTGGAGATGGCTTTGGAAATTTATCAACACCATTTCTGTAGATTTGAAATTAATAAAATGCAATTATGCAATGAATGAAATTGCAGTTAATGATCTGCTTTGCTGGGTGCCAAAAAATCAAGGCAAAGTACCAATTTACAACCTCACTGTGCATAGGTTGGTAGGCTGGCGTGTGTGCTTTACCTGTGGAATTCCAGTTGGTTTGGTTGTTGTTGTATCCTGCAGGTATAAGTAGCAGAAAATGCTTTTTTGACCATCTTTTATTGCTGGGGGTTTTAATGAGGGAGTTGGGCAATATAATTTTCAGGCAGTAAAGCTTTAACATTGCCTATACCCACACCCATATTTTTTTATGCTTCTTGTAGAGTGATGCGATATCTTGTTGGGAGAGAAAAGGGTGGGTAAAATTAATTAAAGATACTATTTTTCACAGTGTACAGATATGGTTTGCCTTAGATTTAGAGTTCCTGTGCTTTTCAATGGACTCATCTTAGACCTGGTTAAAATAACTAAATACAGACAAAACAGTAAATAAGAACATGGTGTTCCTATGTCAGTCTTTCTCTTTTTCCACTTTGAAATGTTCCACAGCTCTAATACTTTGTCAGTACTGTTAACCTCATCTTTATCTTAGATGAGGGGGTCTCTTATCATCATTCTAACTTCTTATAATTGGATTTTTCTGTGGTGCTGCCAACACATAGAAAGCTTTCTCGATCTCAGTTTGCCAAGGAGAAATTTCTTCCCTCTGGATCTTCTACTGAAATTTTTTTTCAAATCCACTATTCCCAATACCTTTATTTCCTTTTAAAAATGGATATAGACTTTAGCTATTTCTGTCTTTTTCATTCCCTTATTTTGATATTCCTGGATTTTGTTTGCAAATTAGTCTGCAATCAGTCCTGGAGGGAAATTTTGGATTAAAAAACACCAAGTGATTTCAAATGTTAATCTTGAAGACTTCTCAAAAGCATTTAATATTCAAAGATTGGTGACAAGGGACATATTATCAAGGAACAAGATTTTAATTTTATTTTTTTTCCAACTCTGGGGCCTCTTTTTCTGGACCTTTGACTTGTCCAAATTAGTCATTCCCTCGAGGTTCATTACTCATGATTGAAATTTTTTATGGTATTTTGTTCAAAACATTGCAAGATATCAGTAACAACAATAAATAGTTCTGTTAATAATATAATTTTCATAGCTCTAGCAAAAAGATGGCTGTTGACAAGCTCTGTTCTTGTATCAAGGTGTCTTCTGAAGAGCTTGTCATGTCATTTGCCTTGCAGATATAAATTGTAATGAAATTGTAATGCTTAGATTGATTTGGAATAGTAATTGGTTTATTCATCAATATGAGAGATCTGAGAAAATAAATCATTTGTGATTCAAATAAAAAAATCATTTTTAACAGTCTTTGTTTCTTTCAGTATCATTCATCATTCTTCTGAAACAAAAATCAGTATAATTCAGTAAGATTTCTCCAAACCTATCTTTAACAGAAATAATTTTCTTTTATTAGAAGAATTAATTCAAATTCATCTGGGTCATCTAAAATGTGTTTTTAGTCATAGAATCATAGAAGCATAGAATGGCTATGTACCATTCCCTATACCTTCACACTCTCTTACTCTGCGCCCCCCACTCCCAAAGATCGCCTAGTCTATGTTTCTGGATAAAATATGTCCATCAGTCAATTATATTTTTTAAGAAAACCAGTGCAAAGGCAGAGATTAGACCCCCAAAGAGGTTTCATAGTTACAAACTGTTTGCTCTCCTTACTGGCTTACTGGGCCTTTTTTTCCTTAATGGTGATGATTATAGCCTTCAAGAAGTAAGAAAAATGAGCTACAGTAGATACTTCTATTCCATGGGCACAGAATGTATTCATAGGTATTGTGCACATTTCCGTGGATTAATTGGATCCTGGCTTTTGAACATGTTTGTGGTGAGGTGAGGGGTTTGGCTGAACACAGGTGATGGTGAGCAGCTCAACATGGAGGACTGTACTGATCTGTTCCACTGGTGATGAAATGGGAGCTCATTTAACACCTTTCACATCTCTCTATAGACTTAAAACTTCAATCAATGTATTTTCCAGATTCTTTGTGGTTTTGATGAGCCCCGTTCTGTTGATACATGGGGGGTGGGATGCTGTGAGCCTGAGCAATTGCCTAGTGACTGAGGCATTGGGTTGCTGTTGCAATACTGTGTAATAATGGAATTTTCTGTTGATATGGTCAACAACAATTTTTACAATAATCAGCTCTGTGACAAAAAGTTGTATTTTAAATTTTGCAAGCCTATTGGTATTCTCAGAGCATTTAAAGCCTGCTAAAAGTATGAGTGTACTATGAGTATACAATTTCTGTACAGTACACAGATTGTGGACCAGATATTTTGTATATGGACATAGAAAATGCAACATGAAAATGATCAGTTTTAGTTCTTTCATTTTAAATCCACATTTTGTGCACTTTTGAGCAGCTAGTAGCACCTTATGTTTTCATTACAAGGAGCGAGTTTGGGGTCTCTATGAAATATTAAAAGCTCTAAATAGCTATTTTGGGGGAAAAAGTCTTTAAAGTGTATGCTACAAGACCTCTGGTAATTGGCATGAAAGTTCATTCAGAACTTTCTTGTACTCCAACAGTGCTTGAGCCTCTTTGACATGTTCAGAAATTTTAGCAAGTTAGGACTATTATAGTGCATCAAGTTACTGGCAGACACAGAGCCCATTACAAGGAACAGTCATTGGGAGTGAAAATTGGATTCACAATTTTCACACAGGAAATCTGTTTGCCAGTGTTATGCTTGAAGAAAACCGTGGGATTCAACTAATCACTGTCCGCTCAGGTTTCAGATACATACAGAGATCTACCAAAAGGTACACAAGCTAGAATAAAATAAACCAATGACTGTCTCTTAATTGTGTTTCACTTAAGCCTCCTCTGAAACACCTATTTCTGCCTCTCAGAGACCCAGTACTGGATGTACTGGCTTTAGGTTTCATCCCACATGGCAGTTTCTATATTGTAATTTTGAAGTCTTGTGTGGTATAAAAACTGTGTGTTTCTTTCTGTGCACAAGAGTGAGTTTCATACAGAATCAATACAGATGAAATTGTTTCAGTTTGCCCCTGAATAATTAACAGCCAGAGGAAAAACAAAATCATATTCTCAACTAAGTGCTGGAGTTTGCATGCATCTGTATGAAGAATTCCATGTATCTGGGCGACTGAAAAATGCACTTTAAAAGGCAGTATTGTTATTAAAAGAATGCAATTTCATTCATGTGCTAATAGTTTTCACTATTGAAAATGATTTAACTCAGAGATATTTCTCATAATGCCAAGCAATAAATATTTGCTCTTCTGGGCCCTTTCTTTTGGTTGATGACAAAAATATATGAATGTGTACATTTTGAGAAAGGTGTTAAATGAAGGCATTTGTTAGGAGGGCTGTTTCTTTTTCAGCTTGAGTGTGCAAGAATATGAAGGAATTTAGTACAAGTAATTATGAAAAGATCTCTTGTGGATCTCACTGTAACTGACATGGCATTTTACTTTGCTAAGAGGGTATTTCTCTTCCATTTATGTCAGTAATGGAAGCACCCGGAACTACCATTAACTTTATCTATAAATTTTCATTTGCGGTATTTTTATTTAACTAGTCCTAAATTCAATCCCATTTTCCCTTCTTATGTAGTAATAGCTGCTGGTCAGCTATGCTAAATCCTGTGGTGACTTGGATGGCAAGTATCTCCAAGGTTTTTGCTACCTGGACTGGCTGACTTTCTTCAGGGTGATATCTGCCTTTTCCCAGCAGGAGGTTATCATCAGAAATTCTCCCTCGCTTTGATCACACATTTTTGCATGCTGGGTCAGATGCTGTGTGCACACAGTTAAAACACTTCAGTAATGGTGGATCAAGCCCTTCCTATGCAGGTCTCACCTTGAAAGGAAGAGGAGCTGCCCTTGAAGAATAAAAGCAATGTTTGCTACAGCCATTGAGAGAGCTGATGAGAGAAGGGAAATCTAGCCTTCGTTAGTGGATTAGGACTGTATTCCCAGCCAACCATATACGTTCAAGACGTCAAGATCCAAAACTTTGTCTCCCTTCAAGTAGCTCTGCCAGTAATCATTCTCTTAGTCTTTCTTAAAGGAAAAATATGATTTTTTGGTGATCTTTTGAAATTATATACAAACCTTGGAACAGTAGGTTCTAATGTGAGTGGAATACACAGTGTCTCTTTTTGTGCTACGTCTGTATAACTAAGAAAGTCTAACTCTATAGAGCCTCACGCTAACTAACCAATTAAAATACTTTCAATATTCTTTGAGCAAAACTCACACACTAAGATGTTAGCATATGCATATATAGGTTCCAGTCTTGGAGCTACATCCAGACAGCAAAAGTCCTTGTTTTCAGGCAAGACAGATTTTGACAGATCTTCGTACAAGCACAGGAGGCTACTTACAGGATCAGGCTCTCAGCAAACTTGACAACTCTTCTCCTGCCAATCATCTTGCAAAGTTTGATAATTTTATTGATGCTTCAGCTGTTAGATGCGAGCATGAAAGAACTCCTGCTTTCATGCTTTCTTTAACTTTGTAGCCTTAGTAGTTGCAGAGGATGTTTAAAAAGACTCGTTCTAACTTCAGGCTCTTGGGTATTTCTGATGGTGTTTATGAAAGCAAGAATATCCAAGACTCAGAAGTAAGAACAAGACTTTTTTTCTTCCTTAAATCTTATAACTTATGCAGTATTCTTATGATTGTTACTACAAGGGGAAGGAAGCCTGAAAAAATAGTTTCATACCTAATTATTCTAAATGTAAACAATTTTAAAGCAAGTATTTAAGGCAGTTGCCTATTATGCATTTGTTCTTCATTTTACATTTTTTTGTTTTCATAAGGAAATAGTGTATGAAGCATAAATTATTGATCACCTGAAGTAGGCTATGCGAGTATTTCAGAATAAACATCTCACCAATTTGATTCTGTAGAGCTTCAGATTTACTTTTAAAAAATTGGTCAGACATGTAAGAATAGGATAGTGTATGTAAAATAGTTTTTTTCCCAAATACCTCCAGACAGTAGTATGTCAGAAGTTACAGAAGCTGTGAACTGCAAGCCTCATCTTGGAACATCAGAGCTATAACTATGCTTTGGTGTTTTCTCAGAATGAATACCTGGATGAGATACTAACTTGCTTTTTGTTTTACAGTACCTTAAAAACTGTTATATGTCCAAAGTCTTAGTTTGAAGTAGTTTTTCCTGGAACATTTAAGGGAAATTTCATCTGAATATACCAGCAGTATTTTTTTGTAGTTTGAACTGATATCTTCAGTAAGTTCTTTTTATTACTACATCTTTTATGTCTGAAGTTATTTGCTTAATTTTCCTAATATATAGCAAATATGAACAGCTGTTCTACGATTGTCTTGTAATTTCTCAACGGTTCCATTTTTCTAACCCTCTCTGGGGCTAGTTTTTACACACTATTGACAACTTTGTTTTCTGATCTATTGGAATGCAATTAAGCAAATAATCTGGAAGAAAATTGTAGAAAGCATGAGAAGAAAAGGTTTGCTAAAAAGGAGTTAAAATATTTTCCAACATTTTACAACTGCCCTGCTGGAAACACTGGCGGCTATAATAAAATTATAAAGATAAATTATAGAGCTTTGTGTGCCAATTCCATTTTAAGACAGTAGTATATTCTAAAGATTTGTATCCTATTAACTCACAATGCTTTTAAAAGAAAACAAAAAGCTTTTTAGCAAGCATATCTAATTCTTCTGGAGTAGAAACCGCACTGTAAAGAAATGAGGTTGTAAGGAAGTTACTTATGTTGCAAAGGGAAACATATGAAAGCTAGGAATTGGCAGATTTACAGGTCTAAACCTGTTCCCCATGTATCACTCTGAAGACTTAATGTGGCAGAGGCCTGCTAGAAAATGACGCTGTTTGAATTCATACACATATGTATGTCTTGACACTCAGTGTTTCTAATGTTTTCTTCGTGCTTTTAAGAGTAAACAGAATAGAAACCTTAACTGTTGCAAGGTGTCGTTGCCTTTAATGGTGTCTCATGTAGTACAAAGAAAATATCGCATGTTTGTCAGCCTGGGCTCACAGGATCTGTAGTGCAGTTCCTGCTTTCCACTGCATATGGGCATAAAACTCCAAAATAGCCACCATCCAAGAGAAAAGCCACCATCCAAGAGAAAATACTTTGTTCATATTTCTAATGAGACCAGACACATAAGGCTTTGTGGGTTTTTTTGGTCTCTTGCTACTGGATAAGAAGCATAATCTTTTTAAAACAGAAAGAAAAAAAAAACCAGCCAACATTTCACATGTATCTAATGATGTATTTCTTAAGGAAAAGTAGGAAGTGCAGAATTGAAGAGGTAAAAAATGTGCTAGGAAGTATATAACACCAAGGACTAAGGACATATAAGGATTATACAGTTTGCTTCCTAAGTCTTCATCATTGAGGTTTTTTGTTTGTTTTTAAACTCCTTGGTCCTGTTTCTAAGGACACCTATTTCTGTATACCTTTCTTAGCTCTTTTGCAGGTTGTTCATCGACTCTTAGTATGTGTTTATTTATGTATGGACTTCTCGTACGTGTATAACAGACATTATCCAGAGGAAGAAGAGTAACTTAAGAATATATTTGGGGAAAGGATGGAGGGTGCCTTGGAGTATCCCTTCACATTGCAGGACACAGTTTCCTATGACATGATTTGTTTGGGGGATTTTGGTTTTTCTCCACAAACTGGTGTATCTTCATGCCTGTCTAGGTGGTTTTTTGAACAACTTCTTCAACTGAGACTCCACATGTCTGTGATAGAGAGATGCAAGTGTGTTAGATTGGGCCCACTGAATGTAAAGATGCCAGACTTATTGGGAATGGCACTGTAAAATTAATATGTACACAGTGCAATTTAAAGGATAATATTATGCAAATATTCCTAAGCATGACACGTTAAAAGGTAGTTACATTTTAGACACATCCATTAATATTTTCCCTTGAATATCAAATACTTCTTCCCACCTTCCATCTCTTCCGTGTTTTCATTTGCTGTGATGGTTAGGTGTCATGAAGCTGTCATAATGCTATGACTAGGCTTTTTCGTTAGTAGAACATTACACAATCTGCATTTATATTGTGCTCAACATTTTAAAAACAGATTATACATTTCAAACGGTACCAAAAAGACATCTTTTTAATAAGTATTTCTTCCTGTGGGGCAGATTCAGAATTGCTTTTGCTGTTTCCAGCATTGCTATATTTTGCCCCTAAGCAGTATGTAAAAAAAGGCTTAATAGCTCCTACTGAGTCCTGCTTGCATTCCCACTTCAGACTTACATTCACGCATATGATGGTGTCACTCACTTGGGAAAGGAGGTAGCAATTCTAGGTGCTTACGGGTTGATGGTGGTGATATTCAGCTCACAAGTCACCTAAACCACCATTTTAATAGGACTGTTAAACAATAATGGTAGATTTCTCTCTCCCTGGAATTTAATCAGGGAGTTAGTTCACGCTCCCATAATCAGTTGCAGTGCATCTTTAAAACTTTACCTCTGCTATTTTATATTGAAAAAAAGTAGCCACAGTAATTTTTAAAAAGTGTCAAGCATCATTAGCCCAAAGCCTCCTACTCGCCACCCCTGCCTGTCTCACACAAATACATACTTTCTTGTCATCTTAGCTTGTGAACATTTTCAGTTCTTAACACCTGGATTTAAATGTCAGAATTCTGGACATGACAACTAAGCAAGCAGATGAATCATCAAAATCTATAAACAGTCACAGCTCTTGTTGAATCTTAGTAGCATTTGAAAGTCAGTAATTTATTTTTTTCTGATTATGGCTGCCCATTAATCACAGAATCACAGAATCATAGAATGGTTTGGGTTGGAAAGGACCTTCATCAAGTTCCAACTCCCCTACCATGGGCAGGGACACCCTCCACTAGACCAGGTTGCTCAAAGCCTCATCCAGCCTGGCCTTGAACACCTCCAGGGATGGGGCATCCAGAGCTTCTCTGGGCAACCTGTTCCAGTGCCTCACCACCCTCACAGTGAAAAATTTCTTCCTAATGTCTAGTCTAAATTTACCCTCTTTTAGCTTATACCCGTTACCCCTTGTCCTATCACTGCACTCCCTGATAAAGAGTGCCTCCCCATCTCTCCTGTAGCCCCCTTC
>WKFP01014353.1:350942-364797 GCA_011057875.1 Pterocles orientalis | reverse complement strand
ACTAGACCAGGTTGCTCAAAGCCACATCCAGCCTGGCCTTGAACACCTCCAGGGATGGGGCATCCACAGCTTCTCTGGGCAACCTGTTCCAGTGTCTCACCACCCTCACAGTGAAAAATTTCTTCCCAATGTCTAGTCTAAATTTACCCTCTTTTAGCTTATAACCATTACTCCTTGTCCTATCACTACACTCCCTGATACAGAGTGCCTCCCCATCTCTCCTGTAGCCCCCTTCAGGTACTGGAAGGCTGCTATTGGGTCTCCTCGGAGCCTTCTCTTCTCCAGGCTGAACAACCCCAACTCTTTCAGCCTGTCCTCATAGGGGAGGTTCTCCAGCCCTCCGATTAATTTTGTGGCTCTCCTCTGGACTCTCTCCAACAGGTCCATGTCTTTTTTATGTTGGGGGCCCCACATCTGAACACAGTACTCACAAGAGCAGAGTAGAGGGGGACAATTACCTCCTTTGACCTGCTGCTAATGTTTCTTTTGATGCAGCCCAGGACACGGTTGGCTTTCTGGGCTTCAAGCGCACACTGCTGGCTCATGTTGAGCTTCTCGTCAACCAATACCCCCAAGTCCTTCTCCTCAGGGCTGCTCTCTATCCATTCTCCACCCAGCCTGTATTTGTGCTTGGGATTGCCTTGACCCACGTGCAGGACCTTGCCCTTCGCCTTGTTGAATTTCATGAGGTTTGCACGGGCCCATTTCTCGAGCCTGTCCAGTGCCCTCTGGATGGCACCCCTTCCCTCCAGCATGTCCACTACACCACACAGCTTGGTGTCATCAGCAAACTTGCTGAGGGTGCATTTTGTCTTGCTGTCCATGTAGCCAACAAAGATGTTAAACAACACTGGTCCCAGTACCGACCCATGGAGAGCACCACTTGTCACCGGTCTCCACTTGGACATTGAGCCAACTCTTTGAGTGCAGTCATCTAGCCAATTCTTTATCCAGCAAGAGGTCCTCCTGTCAAATCCATGTCCCTCCAGCTTAGAGACAAGGATGTCATGTGGGACTGTGTCAAAGCTTTGCACAAGTCCAGGTAGATGATGTCGGTTGCCCTTACCTTTTTCCACCTGCGCTGTGGCCCCATCATAGAAGGCCACCAAATTCTTCAGGCACGATTTTCCCTTGGTAAAGCCGTGTTGGTTGTCGTCAATAACCTGCTTGTTTTCCATGTGCCTTAGCATAGATTCCAGGAGGATTTGCTCCATGATCTTGCCAGGCACAGAGGTGAGACTGACCGGCCTGTAGTTTCCTGGGTATTCCTTATTTCCTTTTTTAAAACTGGGGGCTATGTTTCCCCTTTTCCAGTCTGAGGGAACATCACCACAGTGCCATGATTTCTCAGATATGATGGATAGTGGTTTGGCAACTTCTTCCACCAGTTTCTTCAGGACCCGTGGATGTATCTCATCATGTCCCATGGACTTGTGTACCTTCAGGTTCTTTAAATGGTCTCAGACCTGATCTTCTCCTACAGCTGGCAGTTCTTCCTTCTCCCAGTCGCTGCCTTTGCCTTCTGCAACTTGGGCAGTGTGGTTTAATACCATTGTACCTGTGCCTGTAAGTAATATGATTTATTTTCCCCCATCTGAAGAAATGACTGAAAAAACTTCTTCAAGAAAGCCTTTGGCAGGTTGGTTTCTTCTTGTTGTTGGTTAGATGGTACAGAGGCTTGGTGATTTTCTTCTAGGGAAGCATCTACATATTTTATTTCTGAGTCTTACTGAAGATTTGAAAACCTGCTCCTATTATAATACCGGCCTTGCCTTTTTGGTGAGTAGTAACAGGAAAATAATGATCTCTATGAGCATCTCTTAGCTGCAAAGGCTGGGAGAGGCACATGAAGATCCGTATATTTAATATGCTTCACAAAACAGTTCTCTTCTCTCCTGACATCTTCCACGAGGCCTGAGCAACACTTGTGAATTTTACTAGCGAACATACTTATTCATATGAGTAGTCCCATTATTCCATAAGGATAAATGTAGAGTTTAGATTTGTTTTGTTGTGAAGTACTGTGTATTATTCTTCATGTCTATTCACATGCACCGAAACTGTCATTCTAGACTATAATTCATCTGCATTCAAACAAATAATATAAAAACAACTGTTGTCCAAAAACACAACATTGATAAAAAGTATAGAATTAGGAAATATAGTGGCAGTGAAGGTTGGAAGTGTTACTTGGAGACTTAATAAATTAACCAATAGGCTTGGCTATAAGTCTGTGCTAAGAATGCTTGTAGTTGTAATGGCAGCATTATGAAAATATCATTAGCAACACCATAGTTAGGTATGTTAACATTTGAAGTTTATACAGGATTAATATCCTCTTATGCACTTGCAATGATTGAATTTTATCTCTAAACTGAACAAAATCTATTTTATGGAGCATTGCATTTTATAATGTTTCTCCATCCAAATTTGTTTCAAATATAGTACTCGTAATCCTGCTCATTCATCAAAAAAAAAAATTACAAGCTAGAATGGAAAAAGCCCAATTCTGAATAAAACCAAATAAAACTATTCTTTTACAAGCAACTATAAAATCTAAGATTTTTGCATTTAGATAAAAATTTAGTACATGTACGACATAGATAAAAAATTATAATTTACCATAGAACTTTGTCATCTGATATCTTGATTCAGCAAAAGGCAAATATTTTTTTATTATACATCTGCAGAGTTTTGCATGTTTGTACTCCAGTTAGGAAGCAGGACTCTTTAGGGACTGATATCAGGAGAAGTTAAAAGTTGATAGAAATCTTGGCAATTAAGTACATTTGACATTTTGAAGAGAAAACAGTGAAAAGGAGTAAGAAAGTGTTTAGATTAGATTAGATTCCCACAGGAAAAGGTAAACTGAAGCAAGAAGGAGTGAATGGACGGGTCTAATCCAAATAAAACTTTTTTGATTATGAGAAATTATGAAATATAGATGAGGTGGATTATGGAGTGATTTTTTTTTTCACACACAACATTTTAGCAGTAGCAAGGAGATTAATTAAACCTTATCTTAAAATAAACAGTGGGTATCTGTGTGGTTCAGTATTTGAATGGCAATTAAATATTTCTAAAAGTTGTACAATATTATCAGTATAATAGACCTGATTATACAGAGTAAAAGAATTCATTTTAACCATGCTGTCATTTAAATAGTACATCATAGATGGACTCTCAAAGCACAGAAATACAAATTGGGAGAGAAGATAAAAATGAGCAATGAAAAGTCTATATTCCATGTAGGTTATTATACTGCTCTTCTCAGCCTTGTATCTGATTACTTTCTGGTGGTGCATTAAACTATGGGATTAACATCTGTTGCTTACTACTCTGCTATTGCATGATGGTTCCTGTAGTCTTCAAGAAAGGAACAACAGGGAAGCTCTGAAAACTTCCTTAAATGTTAACAAATTCTGCATGTGGAAATGTTAAATAAAAGAGCAGCAATTATGAAAATGATATCCAGTAGGGTGAAAGAGAACACATTTACATCTTTTAGCTGACACTGCAAAGACTTTTGGAAGTTAAGGCTAGTAAGGAGTTGCCATTTGCTCCAAGAGGGTTGGTATCTACTTCAAGAGAGGTTCAGAAATGTCTGACAGACTGTTGAAAGGTATAACAACCTATAAAAAAGACAAGAATTTTTGACTATTGGATTTTAATCAACCCAATATATAATTTGGAAAGGAGCAAAGCTTCCAAAATGCAGTGTCTTTGTTGCTCTTCTGTGAGATTATTCCCAGGACAGAAGGAGTTTTAGATAACCCTCCCTTTGGTAAATATTGCTGTGTCCAATAAGGATTAGTGGTACCTGGGCAACCTGCGACCCTCTTCTAATTAAGTGATGCTGGCAAGATACCTAGAAAACCTGCATTCAGAATATACTCAAAGTGTGTGTTAAAGGGAGAATAGGCAAATGTAATTAAGCTAAAAAATAAAAATGTGTTCAGTACATGGAAAAAGCAAGAAGCTGAAAATATATAAACAGTCAGGGACTGAGAAGCCTCTAAAAAATTAAACACAAGCTAGAAAACTATATAGTAAAAAAAATCTAAGAACAATTGAAGGGACTCTTTCTATCAAACACTAAAAAAAATATGATATTTTAAAAACCTCTGCAATTCTTATGTATTTTTATGTCAATTTCTGCAGGAAGGTCCAAGAAAATTCTGGTTTTAAAGTAATTGTTTAAATGAACAAAAGAGTTTCTGAAGAAAATCTTAAAATATATAGATTTAAAATACCTGTACACAGCATGGGTTAAAGAAATGCCCCACTAATTAAATGGATAATTCTTCATTGATATCAGAATTTAAAATTCCTTGATTATTTATTTTTAATCCATGTCTAACTACTTACAATTCTGTTATCTGCAAAAATGAGTCTGAAGCATGTTGAGGACAGGATCTCCTTGCATTGTTTTTATTTTTTGTCACAGGTTATTTTGTAAATGTTGCAACTGTCTTTCTCATGGCCATTAGAGAGTTCTAAATTATGTCAAATAGCAAGTGGGTTTTCATTTTCCAACTTTTTCTTTAATTGGAAAGACCACAGCATTTGAAATCCCAGTGTTCATCCTGCTAAATACTTTAATTCATAAAACAAAGCAGGGCTTGAATTTGGACCTAGATATCATACAAAAATTGTGCTGGATTTTTACCTAAGTCAGTTTATGCTGAATAATCTTGTTTTCACAAATCCTGGAAAGGCAAAGCTACATATTTTCCTGGCTGTAATAGGCATTATTTACTATTTTGAGTGACATGTGGTACTTAAGAGTTCAAATAAGCAATTTATAACTTCTAGGGGAAAAATGTCAATGGTCCAGCTTGACTCAGACTGTAAGTGGACAAGGTATTCACATCTGGGTGTATTATCAATGGGCCTTTGTTATTAAACATTATATGTGAATAGTACCTCAAGGAACTCACAGTATAACCTTACCTGAAACTTGTGTGGTTGCTGTGTAAACATTTTTGCAAACTTTTTTGTTTACATTCATCAGGAGCAGAATCTGCTTTCTTGAAGAGCAGAGCTTTTAATTTGTGGCAACTTTTCAATTATCCTTCCTCTCCAGAAGCAAGTATTCTGTTGGCAGAGTTTTCTTACGGTACTGCGGGGATGATGCCACAAGCAGAAAAAAAGTGATTACTTATCAGCTAAATATTTCTGATTTTTTATAACACCCACGGATCCATACTAGTCTCTCCTATATTCTCTGTTCCAGAAACTAATTCCAAGGAGGGTCTCATGAGAGAGAGAAAGGGTGTGAGAGGGTTGAAGCATTTACTGTCATACACTGTAGTCAAGAAGAGTAATAGATGTGTTTTGCTGCCAAGCAATATTTTCACAGGGGTTCTTTGACTACATATGTGTCTGTGCATATACACATGCTGTAGTATCTACAGAGTAGCTCAGGATTAGCCATATACCTGTAGAACAGGAGTTGCTGTTTGTAGCTAACTCCGTAACATCAGAAGTAAATAGGGGGCTCGGCCACATCACATTGACTCAAAAAGTACTGACTTTTTGGGAGGAGCTGCCAAAGTAAAGAAATTAAATAGTTTATTGTAAATGAGTTTGAGATGCATAATTTTTCTCCCATGGTAAAAAAAAAAAAAAAATTCAGAATGAAAATCACAAAAGGAAATTTTAATGAAATAGTGCTGTGGTAAAAAGTCTTGTTTGGAAGAAGTGTTATTTCCTGTGATAAAGTACTTAGTGATTAAGGTCCACATTATGACTGACAATGTATGCAAATACTATATTCATATTCTTTTTCATTATTAGGTACTTCTAGTATGTTGCCACATCTTTATTTAGATTGTTGGTGCATCCAGGGCTCTTCGTTAGGCGTAGAGACATCCGTGTATCTCCTGAACAAGAAAGATTGCTGATACCATTGAAGAGAGACAAAAGTGGACAAATGGGGAAGAAGTTGAGGGAAGTCAGTAGGCACTTTTCATGGCGCAAGCAACTTTTTGCCAGGTCAATAAGGAGGTAATTTATTAGGAGATCCCCCACATATATATTTAGGAGGAGTCACTTGGCTATTTATTTGAACCTGGTACAAGTTACCAGTAGGTACCAGCATAATATAATGATATGAGGTGGACGATGATATTCTGGTGGATGTTTTGATTCATCTTAATGTTATACGTTACTGTTGAGATCATCTCAAAAAACCTCAATAGAGTATAGGAGTTTTACTGCACTAGTTTTTTTTATGTTTACATCATTAAAACCAGCATCAGCTGCAGGTGGCTCTGTTTTCAAGGCTCCCATACTTAACAAAGTTCTACGTGCTTGCTTATATTGTTATGAATGCTTTCCCTAATTTCAGTGAGAAGGTTAATTACAGTAAAAATGAATACCAGTGTAACAGTTTGTATGATAAATGTCTAGAGACATTCCTCTCCCAGAGCATGGAAATAAAAGGTTCATCACTGGATGTACTGGATTGAGAACATGGTTACTGCATGCTTTGTGCGCGTTACATTCTATCAAGTATATATCGTTCAAATTCATATAGGAAATTTGCATTCCTTGTGAAAGTTTATGTGTCTTAAATTCACAGTCCCACAGCTGTTATTAATCCTCTGAGGACAGAATCAGATTCTGTTTGCAGAATTTAACTGCATTTTAACTAAGGGGACTGTTTTCTACATGTTGCATTCCACTTCACTCCTGTTTGATAAAAGCTCTCCAGAAATATATTTCAGAAATCTCGTTGCTTGATTTCATGCTCTGCAAACATCGGCTACCATAGTGTTTTAGAAAAATACCTTTTCAGGAAGCAGATATGCAATCAAATATAGTCCACTGAAGTTGTGCTGAATGAACCACCTGTTAACAAATTGAAAGTAGCGTATTTGTAGATTAAATGATTAGTAACTTTTAATTTCCTGTTACAGTCAGAGAAATAGAAAAAAAGAGGACATGAGTGTATCTTCAGAGGCATCCCTTTACACACCCTGGAGCTGCCTGCCCTTTGGATGTACCTCGTTATAAATGTTTTGCAACAGTGTTATAAACAGGGTTGTTGACCGTCTTCAACAACCAAGTCTTTCTGGAAAGCAAACCAGACAACTCATCCTGCCTAGCCTGCGGACATTGCTGTAGATCCTCTGCTCTCAGACACTGAAACAATTAACGCTGGCTAGTTATTAAGCCAGGATGTGCCAAGTACTGATCAAAAAGTGTCATCTTGGATCACTCTTGTTCAAAGGTTGCTTTACATGTTGTTGTTGTAATGAAAAATGCAAATTCTTGTCTTTGATCCCAAAGAAGTAGGCATTATACAAATTTAAAGCAAAATCCCTTTAATGTCCTTAAGTCCATGCAGCTTATGTAAACATTTGCTACTAGTTCAGAATTCCAGGAAGACGTTGAAACAGAACTGAAGTGCTCTTGTCACAATTTGAAATAATAAATAAATGATTTCTGCTTATTATTAGAAAAGATAAAAATAACTTCTAGGTACATGACTCTTGTTGGTCCTCTGAAATCTCCTTTGTGCAGTTCAGGCATTCATTCTTGAAAATTTCAAACTAGTGCCTAACAGGCTATGCTATCTGCTTTCGTTTAATAGTTCAGCGTGTTTCAGGTTTTCCAGTAATCATTCTGTGCTTATTTATAATAGGTAACCCTTTCTTCAAGTTTGCAGCTTTGGCTGTGAAGTGTGGACATCTCTTAAGCTCAAGTGTCTTTTCAGCTACACTATGGTAATATTGGCTATGGTGTGGCTCCTGTCTGCCCATCAAGAAGACAATTTAATGTTAACATGAAATTCACAGTGTTATATATTCACTGGGGCAGCAGGCATATGTAATATAATAAAATTCAATGAACTGTGAAGTCACAAAACAGATGAATTCATGTATCATTACTAAATCTGTGTATTGCTGAGTTCATTTACTGAATATATACACACAATGTTGGGTATTTGTTTTCTGTGTAGCTATTCAGGATTTTCTGGGAAAATTTTCTTAATTGATTTGACAAATCAAAATTTTGGGGCAATAATTCTCTCTTTTTTGTAAAATTTTATTTGCAAATGTTTCCTCCGGTACAGAACTTAATTCTGATAAAGATGAGTAATGACCAAGTAACCAATGATCTTGTAGCTAAGATACTCAACGGATTGCATGAAAGCTTGTCTCAGTGCTGAGCTGAGTGCCCTGAGCTGGTAAACTGTGAAAAGTCTCATGGAAGGAAGCTTGGTTTTACACAGGAATATTATCAAAATGTGAAAATGTGTAGAACAAAAACTAAAGAAATGCCCTTATGTGATTACACAATGTGAATTTCACATAGATAGTGTGGAACTGTAATTTGATAAAGATTTTGAGTTATGTGTGCTCTAAGTGTTCTGAGAAGCAAGAAGCAATATAATTAGTAGCACTTTACTCAGAACATAAGTTTTCCATTATTCCTGTGAGTTGTCACTTCCAAATGACACAGCCTCTCTTCTCTGATGACACCAACCAGCCATAGTGTGCCTTTTTGTTTGTTCGATTTTGTCATAAACTGTCCATTCATTGAAAAGAAAGCTCCTTGCACTAGCACCATTTCCTTTTGGGAAAAAAAAAATACTGAAAGTGCATTGTGAAAGATCCTCCCTAGACGTTTTCAACAAGTTCATTTTTTTAAAAATTATTTTAAATAACTTTTCAAGCCCATAACCTATATTTAATGTATAAATAGTTCCCCTCCCCACAATTCAATAACCTCTAAATTATACATGTATAGTCGAAGTAAGAGTTAAGATACAGAGTCCTCTCTCTCCTGCCTTTGATCACTCATAGCCTGCTCAATCTTCCGAGAAGCCTCCATGCCTTTGATCTCCTCTGCCTCTGTCTCTATGTTGTTCAGGTTATCTGAGGATGCTGGTTACTGTAAAGTGTAGGCTTTACTCACAAAATTATGCCAATTCAAACTAAAAAAAATTAAAATGTAGTAATTTGTACCTAAAATATTGAAGAAGTCAAAATCTAGAATGAATTTTGAAAACATTTTAATGTAAAAAATGTTAATTGCACCAATATAAAAGTGCTTAAAAATCTAGATTTGAAGGTTTGTGCTGTTTGGTGTGAGATTGTAGACTCAAAAATTCACAGCAGGGAAATTGAAAAGTAGGATATAGAAAACTGTTTCCTATCTGGTTACAATAATTTTTTGCTTCAAAACTAATTGATCCTTTATTCTGCTGAATCAAAAACACACCTTACATTAACCTATAATGCACGTGTTCATTCTTTTCAACTTAAGAGTACTGACCCGACCAGGTTTTTTCTGGCTAACAGAACTCAACCTGCTAAGAATGTACACCAGCAAACTGCGCGTGCAGGCCTTTTTGTAATTAAATTACCAAAATACGTGCTGTGTGTTTGGGTACGTGTACATACATAGCTGCCTGAAAAACATTTTGGTGTTTTGGAAAGTACTGTCCAGATTTGTAGGAATATAAGGACCTAAGACATAAGTAACTTCCTTCCTGAAATAATTAAGAATGTTTCAAAAATATTTATTTTTTCTCTTTGCCCCTGAGCAGTGAATGGTGCCATATTGATGTGTGAGACTGTGGTCAGTTATAGCAGCTGGGGGACAGGTGACACAGAGCACGTGCTCTACTGAAGGCTACTTTTGGCTCAAGGCAGCTAAGCAAAATGCTCCTCTTAAATAGTGTTGCATAAGATCTTCAGTTCTGAGCAGCCAGGGTTCATAGAGGGTTATATGAGAAAGGTATGCAGCAAAAGAGTAACAACTGTTTATCACTGATTGAGAAATCAATGGTATGAAGAATGCTCTTGCAGCATCCTTTTTGTTCTCAGTTTATATTCAGGTCAAGAATGAGTCCTAGGAAAAAATAAGTGGTCCTGGAGGACTTTTGCTACACAACCTGCTGGACAGTAGGGAACAGGAAGCCGTCTGCACTTTCCATTGATTTACGTCTGTGTAATCCCGGACCCATGAGGATTTTTCATTCTGAAGCTTGGGAGGATTGCTGTTGTGAAGGTGTTTCCTCTGTGTAGGCGTGCAACCCAGCTAAGCACTCCAGCATTTTCTGAAGGGGATCACTGGAACGGGAGTTACACTGGGGCAGGTCTAGGCACTAAGCTTGCTGCTAAATCGTGAATTAATAAAACACTTTCTGGCTTCAATTCTGGCTATACTTGTCCTTGTCGTGTTCAGGAAAGATGTCAACATTGCTTTATTTATCACAAGTAGAAGGCATTTAAGGAATTATTTTTTGTTTACTCTCTTTGCTAGCTAGTTCTCTGTGTTTACTGTCCTCCTACTCTGTAACCAGGAACTAGATGAAGGTGCCTTCAAATTTTAATTTTGCAAAGGTAGTGGTCAAATTGGTGCAAACCTGTAGGTGGTATTTAGAAGTAATCTAATTCAAGGTAGTACTTGTGATTCAGTGCAGTGAACTTAACACTAAGCAACATCAGGTATTCTAGGCTTTATACAGTAATGACAAATTGTTTATGAAAACAAGTCAATCTTTGGTATCTTTGGCTCTAGAACTGGAAAAAAAAACCCCCAAACCTAACAGCTGTGCTACTTAAGGTTTTTGAAGAGTGACCTGCTAAAAGCTTTTAAATTTGGGAAAAAAACAGATGCTTCAGATTTTTTCATCTGATGAACGGTGATGGTAGTGCTCAATTGTATTTGCACTTAGACCTTCAAGAGACAAACGAGCTAAAGGGAATGTAAGAAGTGTTTTTCTCTGTCCAAGACTTGGTGTATGTAAGGGGACTAAATGTTTTACCTCTTGCTCTGTGCTTATTTATTGTTTCTGGAATGACAGTGGTGAAGGAAGGGGCTGTGGTAAAGCTCTTCCTATAATCAGGTTTGGTTTGATATTTTATGACACTCAGCATTTTTATCTGTCTGAGGTACTGTCTCATTGTTTGTGGAGAAAGTGTCATATCTTTATGCGCCTGGATAATCACTCATAAACACTTAAGGTTTTTTAAGAAACGGGGAATAGTGATAGAGCCTGGCTTTTGCCTGGGCCTTGCTATGGGCTTCTCTCAGAACCAGCCCTCCTCTGGTACTGCAGCCGTGCTGCTTATTCTACCGGAGCTGTGCTTCCCTGTGAAGAACAGAAGGGCAGCTCCTGTTTGGAGTGGTTGAGTTCTTTATAGTGTGGAACAGTTACTAGAAAAGGCTCATCTGAATTTTCAGTAGCTGTTTTAATTCATTATATTTGCACCCTTGTCTATTTATGAATATCTGCACTCTTAAGGGAATAGCTGATGTTCTTAAAACATCTGTGAAGAAAGCTTTAGTGTGAATAAGAGTATTGGCTATGCATTACTCAGTTTTTGTTGCTATTTATTTTTAAAAAATTTTGTTCTCTGGTAACAAAGCAGAAAGAAGGTTGTGAAGGTCAGGTACCTAGCCATACAGCCAAAGTGGCCAAAAGTTAAATAGGTTGCAGATAACACAATGAAAAGTTTAGAGGAGAAGGAACTTAAAGCAAGATTATTCATGAAAATTTCAGAGAGGGGAAAATTATGGTTAAATTTATGATGAACGACATCTTTGGGTCTTGCCATAGAGCATCTTGCTTAAGTCTCTGAATTCGGTGCTGTTAACCTTAAGGCAGAGAAAAGGAGGATGCATAGTGCCATTTGAAGACAAAATGAAAGTAGCAAACAGATGATAACTTTTCGTTTGCATGCATTTTACAAATAATTTTTGTCAGCGCTATGTACTAGGGCCTTTGAGAATGCGGTTTGCAGAGCAAGACCATTTTATTTTGCAGTGTTATACCATGCAATACAGTACATTAAAGGTATTCAGAAATGTCTAATATACCCAGCACTTGCATGTCCTCTTCACTTTGTGTGGTTTCAACTTTTAACTTGTAGTAACTATAGTGGTGTGCTCTAGTTTTGTTTTTGTATTCAAGAACAACTATAGCAAAGAACAGAGTTTCCCTTCCTGCCTCTCTCCCTCTCCCTTTACTCCCTGAGTGTTGCTGTTTTTCTCTCCTGCTCTCTCCCAGCTTTTCTCTCACATATTGTGCATGTTGTCATTCCCCAGGGAAGGCTGGAATTTTTCCTTTCCAGTTAGTTTGCAACCTATCTGTTAAGCTGAGAAAGCTGGGGTGCCATTTGTCCTGTGGGAGCTGCTTACAACCACAGAAACCACACACAGCCCAGCCCAGGTTTCCTGTCCTCTTTGCCTTTCCCTTCCTGCATCCGGGATGGAGGAAGGATCCGTGCCCTCTTCTCCTGCGGAGAGGTTGGTCCTGTGCAGCCTTCCTCCACCCAGCCTCCCTGCCTCCTCCAGCTGTGGATGAACAGGGCCAGGTGATCCCCCAAATATGTCTTTTTGGTTCCCTTTGTGTTTCCCTTGTATTAGTTTGTAGGCAAAGCACAGATTCATCTACATGTCTAATTGTTGCCGGTCACGTATGCAAGTGATTTTTTTTAATAGCTTTCTAACATCCGTCTTGAATATTGGTGGATACTTGCTGTTGAGGGCTAGCTACATGTTGAAGTGTTTTTCCACACAGGAAAATAAAAATGACTGTGTAGGATTCTGTGCTCATCATCCCCCAAAAGCTGCTGCTCAGATTTGCCCAGCTCAGGCTGCCTATTATTTGTAATTAGTGGCAAACACCCTTCTGAGATCTGAAAGTCAAGCTGTTCCCTTGTCCTTTTCACATACCATCACTGACAGAATAGCAGTAAGTTTGAACAGGATATTAATTCATTATTTGGAGATTTCTACTCAATTCTAATGAAACAATTATTTTTCACCATGGTTCAAAATGCACCTGGGGTCGTAGGTTGCACCCTTGTGAGTGGTTCCTTTGAAGACACTGGTGTATTGTGGCCTAAACTTTTTTATGTTTAATGGTAAAACGTAAGGTGGAAGAACTGAGTTTGAGTCCCATGTGTCCTGTTAGGGGGAAAAAATAAAATCTGTTTTAATCTATTGACTCAAATCAATAAGAAAACTACTAAAATGATAAAAAATGAAATCTCAAGTTTTTGGTTTTAGATAATTGTTAATTAAATACATTTGTATTGGCTTTCTGAGTTTTATGAGCCTGGGGAAATTAATTTGGTTCTAAATAATCTCAGAGAGATTATTTAATCTCTAGAATCTTTATGGGAGAATCCACCCGTGTCATTTTTGTGGCTGAGGCATAATGACACACAGAGGTTCCTTGTGGTCCCTGGGAGTCAGTGCGATCCCGGTGGTACAGAATGTGGGACTATTGTGTCAAGCAGCTGGAGTGACAAGCAGCATTTCTACTTACTGGTAGCAGCTAGGCCGCCATGTGTAGCTCACAGAGAAAAGGAAAGGGTCTCTGGATTCAAAACCATGCACGTGCCATTTTACTCCAAAAGACCATCTGAGAGAGGTTATACCACGTCTCTGCATCAGAGGGCCTTCCTCTGGCTGCTGGCCCTTGAAAAGCTCCAAATCTGGAAAAGAGAGGAACTAGGCCATGGTTTACTAAAGTAAGTTTAGTAAGCCCTACATTAAGTTTACGGTGGCTGTAGCAAGTTTCTCTTCTCCAGACAGCCCCCACCAGTTGACTGGAGTGGGGCCAATCCCAGGTGCACTGGCTTGGCAGGCAGAGCAGGGTCGCTTCTGTCCCCCGATATTTTACCCAAAACCTGCTCCCAGCCCCTTGCCACTACTGGGCCATGGTGGCTGCTCCTTCTACTTGTCCTCTAGGCCCCACCGAAACCACCCTTGGTTTTCCAGAGAGGCTGCTCTGAGCACTCTCCTCCTCCCAGCCCCACCTGCCTTCACCAAAACCCGGGTGCAGGCCTCCAGGCCGTGCCAGCAGCGAGGCAGGACAGCCCCA
>WKFP01014353.1:324076-350913 GCA_011057875.1 Pterocles orientalis | reverse complement strand
CCTGAGTGTCTGAAGGATAAAAGTTGCTTTTTATTTTTCTGGTGGTTTTTTTTTTTTTTTTCTTCCTCCTGTTTAATGAACAGGCATTTGAACTGGGCAAACGGGGCGACAGCATTGAACATGAGATCATTGCAGCGTAGTGTAGCAAACTGGCACCCTGCCTTTTCACCCCTTTGCTCCGGCAGATTTGTGCAATCCCCATTTATAAAACCGGCGCAGGGGTGAGGTGAATTTTCTGGTCTCTCCCCACCTCTAGTCCCATGCAGGCAGTTGCGGCAAGGATTGGTGCAGCTTTTGCGCAGTGCTTTGTGCCTGGAATTCCGAGAAGAGCGAGAGAGAGAGAAGACAGGCATCCTGGTCTTCTTCCGAGAAAGAACAGGAGCCCTAAGAAGAAGAAACAAATCTGAGTTTGTCCTACATACAAGAGTGCAGAAAAAAAAAAGTGACTCTCCTACTTCCAAAAAAAAAAAACAAACCTTGGCATGTTTCACTACAGAGACATCAGGATGTGTTAAAGCTTCTTAAAACAGTGTAACAAAATGAGCCTAGGAGATTGATTCTTTTAGTAAAAAACAACAACAACAAAAAACAAAAACAAAAGAAAAAAAGAAGGAAAGAATGATTTTTTTTTTTATTCTTTCACTATTGCTCATATAGCAGTATTTGGCACTGGGTGAAAACGTACCTTTCATATCAGGTATAGCTTCTTTTTCTTTTTTCCTCTTTTTCTTTTTTTAAGACATTTTAAACATGTTGTTTTGAACAAGTCCTTGTGTAATAATTTTAATGTAGTCTGCTGTTCACACTTTTTAAGACTAACTTTTTGGGGGTGTGTTTGATCTAATCCTGCTAAAAATAGAAAGTAAACAAAAAATTGAGGGTCTACAGGAATAAGTGGTTAGGCACATTCTGTCTTAGCTGAGCACTAGAGTTATGCTAAGATTTAATGTTACATTTATTCAGTCTAAGCTTTGGTTATCTCTAAGAAAGTTGGGGATAGATCTGGTTGTTAAGGAAAGTAAATTCTTTTTTTATAGTGTGACTCATGCTTTCAGTTTCTAAAGAGGGGAAGAGGTAAAAAAAAAGTGTTAAACTGTAGGAAAGGATCGCTCTTGTAGCCAGTATATTGAAGTTATTATTGAGTGAATTCATGTATGAGTTTCTTAAAAATTGTTATCTAAATCCATTACAAAGAAATCAGTGTAATAAGCACTGGAATAAAAGGCACATTATTGGGACATTCACGAAGTAAGCCTGATTTGCAGCTAGTAACAGGGACTATTTTAAGATGTTTGGTAAAGCAGCACTTTTCCAGGAATAGCTGAAAGCAGTATTTAAGATATTCATTCAGAATGTTTGTGATAAGTGCATGCAGAGTTAAAGTAAGTTTTGAGCATATGACGCTTTCGTAGAGCCTTTTTCTTAAAGCATTTGTTTGTATGTTGTAACGTATTACTAGGCAATTAGAAGAGTGTGTAGCAAAATTAATTCTGATTAATGGATCCATCTGACTGATGGATTTGGAAAAGCTCAGCCAAATTGGTGTTTTATATATGTCGGACTTTTTTTTTTTTAAATTTCCCTAGCCTTCTAATTTATGTTAAAAAGAAAGACAGCCTCAGCTAGAAATTACTTTGAAACTTACGGTGTCTTTTTCTTCAGAAACGGATTTTTTTTTTTTTTTTCAAAATGTTCGTGATAGGCGTTTGTCTAATAAAAAGCTTTATAAATATATTATGGCTTTACAAAGTAGAATTGTTTTAACGTGTGCTTCACTTTTTATACATTACTGATTAGATAGTAACTTCTAAGATTATATGCTATTTTTGCTACCTTATATTTTTGTTGTTCTGCAATGAATTCTGGGAAATTGCTGAATGGAGAACTTATGTATATGACACATATACTCCATTCACCCATTTTCTACCAGAAAGTGTTTTTTAGATTTGTGGTGATACTGCCCTCTCCAATAATTTTGTTAGAATAATTACGTATGTCATTAGTGCCTAAGTCTTGCTGAGAAACCAACACTTGCATCAAAGAACTTCTTAAATTTCTGTATCTGATCATAGTAATCACTTTTTTCCCCCGTAAAGTTTGCAAACATTTTTTGATTTAAGCCATTTAAGCCACTAGTTTATCTTAGTATTTTTATGAAGTTCCATGCCAAATTACCTCATCGTATGCACTATTTGATAAAAACTATTAAATTCTGTTAAGGATGCTCTTTCCCTTCTGGAATACTTAATAAAAGTAAAATAATTGTGGGGTGAAAAAAGACTAGGAAATACTAAATGAAATAGTCTCTTTGCCAAAGCGTGCATGCTCTTCCCATGGCCCTGAGAGGGGCGTCAGCAGTGTGTTGGGTTTACATCTTAAAAGCATAATTACTAATTTTGTGTATGTTTCATTTTGTTCTGAAAACACTTGATATAGAACAGATCTTTCAAAATCTTTCTCTCACTTTTTTTGTTTGTTTTAGTGAAAGAAAAAAATTAAAAAGGAAACTGAAGAAGTTAATTATACCAGAATTCAGCGAAGGTAATACAATGATCTTAATTTTTTTTTGTTAAAAAATAAAATTAATGGCAAGAACATGAAGCAGGTTAGCTTTAAAAGAGCGTCTTTCCTGGAGAGAGCCTACAAATATAATTTCACATGTATGTATTAAACTTCTGTTCTGATTACTTTCTGTTGGGAATATTGCAGTTTGGGTAACCTCTATACTGTGTGATTCCATGAAGCTTTAGAATGAATTGAAAGATCGGTACATAATTTGTTCATTTGTTGTGCCTAGCAAATATATAACACATATATATTTACTAGTATATTTATATCACTAGTGTATGTATAGTACATATATCTATTTGCTAGCATATAACTATAATGCAGTGACCAATTATTTCTGAAATGTGGAATATCTCTTCTATTCACAAAAAAAATAAAATTGGGGAAGCAATTTTCTATCACTTATTACAGTCATTCAGTAGCTTATACATACAGTCTGCATTCTTATTTGTGATAATAAGATAACTATTCTAGTTTGAATACTTGTCTTACATATTCTATCATCTCCTCAGTCAGCAGATAACAATTATAAAAATATCATTCCTCCTGAATCCTGAAGTGTTGTATATAAAGTGAAAGCAGGTTTAAAACAGACTGTTCTAGAAAATAAATTAACATTTTAAAATGCAAAAGAGTACGCTTGAACATGCAAGATTTAATCCACTAAATTAAAAAAAAATAAAGAAAAAGGTCATTTACAAGTGCTCAACTGTCATTACTGAACTAGAAGTACATGTTGCAGCCTGCAAGAAAATGAGGTATTGCCCTGATTCAAAAACTTTGTTATTGGCAGCACTCGTTCTCTTGAAATGAGTTTTGCCTGACTAGCAATGGCAGAATTAGGCCTTCGGTGGGAACTAGTAGAAAGCAGGCATTAAAATCTTATTCAGATACAGATTTCAGTAACCTGATAAAATTGTAAGAGACATTTCTGTAGCACTTGGTTTTAAAATTATACCTGCTTCTTGTGCCTGTATTTCACAAATGCACTTGTGGCTGTATTGTTACGAGTTATTCTGGTGTGTCAGATAATATGCTTAAAGATGCAGTATATATCAATGCTTTAATTTAGAGTATGTAAGCTACGAACCTCTGTCTGTGTCTCACCTTTCTGAATTACTGGTTATTGCCTTAAAGGACCTGTGTTCAGGCTGTTGTGTGGGACACCCTGCATTCAGCGTGTGATAATTTATATTGTACTGCTTGCCTGTCACAAGAAGAAAGTATTTGTTGTAGGAGTTAACCCTGAAGTTTTGCAAGATTGTGTTTCTGCTTGCATTCTTATTATGAGGGAGTAGCATTGATGGGAGGATTAGTGAATAAAATACAAATATTAACTTCTTTGCTTTGATTAATAGGCATTGTTTAGTCAACAAGCTGTTGTCAAGCAGAACTTAGATTCCCTGTAATATGAAGAAATAGCTAAACAGTCTTTGTAATTGTACAGATGCGACACTCCAGTGTGCCTCATTGCTTTTCGGATTTGGTGGGGTGATTTTTGTTTTGGGTTGTAGTACATGATATAAGCTCCGACACAAAGGACAAACCTGTATTGTTCACTTCTATGTCACGTCCAGTTACAGATTCCAGTCTTGCCTCCTGTGTGCACGCTATAGTCAGATGCAAGTTGTTGGGAGTTGAGAGTACATCAGTAAGGCAAACTATGTACAAAAGGACATTAATTCCTGCTGAAGACAAAACAGTGTTGTGCCATCAATCTGTAAAAAATGTGTTTTTTCTTCCTTTTTAAAAAAACAAACCAGTTAAAAGTCTTTGGCTTGTTTGGTGCATCCACCATTTATGCAGTTCGGTTTGAAGTAGCCTTCTTTGCAATAGGTGGTGGTAATATTTTTACTCTTAAATACTCGTTCTTACATTGCTTTGTGTTTGTTTAAAGTCTTTAAAATGAAAATTATAATCAACGATGCCAATTGGCATAAACCCGTAGATCCGATCTTGTGTTGAAAAGTACTGCACAAGCTCGCTTCTATGGGTCTGTGTCAGTATGGTGATCTGGCAAAAGTTTATGTAGCATGCAAGCAGTTATATTTGACAACAAGCCCAAGTGAGTGTACAAAACTATAGTGGTTTTGGAATGCTTCTCTTGTCCATTGCCTTATCTTCAAACTTGATTAATTTGTTCTTTTATTAGCACCTTTAGCTTAATACCTGATTAAAATTTACAAAAAGATGTGACAGAAATGTAGGGTTTCCAATGAGGGAGAGTAGGAATATACCATTTGCTGGCTTTATTAAATATGCTGTTACGTGGTATTACATTCAAAAATGTAGAAAAAACGGAAGATATTTATATTTTTTTTTCTATTGTAAAGTAAGGCCAAATGGTAATTTCTTCCCAGAAATGTAATTGGACTTAAATAATTCCTATCAAACATGTATGTATATATATATTTATACATACGTAAACAGCATAGAAAAGAAATTCTACCTCTGCAGTAGAAAAATCTATCCGAGGATATGCCTTATTGTCTGAAAAGTGGGGAATACCTGCAGTTGAAAGCGTAACCCCATGGGAAATGTATAAGCCTGTGGCTGCTGTCACATTTCAAAGAGTGGCTGAAGAAGTGAAGAAGACTTTATGGTCACCGTTGGAAGCTGTGTGCATCCGGGTTGAGGTAGTAGGTTGTATGGTTTAGAGTTACACCCTGGGAGTTAACTGTACAACCTTCTAGCTTTCCTTGGAGCACACTTGAGCCATCGAGGAATTCGTCACCACTTTAATTTGATCAGGGAAAGTATGCAAAAAGGTATTGTGTCATGGCTGTACAGAATAACCACTCTGAGGCTTTATTGATGTTGAAATAGTCCTGTTTACTTGATTATTTCATTTACATCCTCTAGTGAACAATGCTAACGTGTCTTAATGGACTGTGACTATGTACTGCAGACACTTAAGGAAAGACTGATGATTATTTTAATTCCATTAACAAGAAAGCTTAAAAAGTTTATTTTGATTTATAAATTCAGAAAAATATAAATTATTTAATGCTTTATTTTTTTCTTCATAGAAATAGTTTATCCTACACCATTGATTTTTGTTGCTGTTGTTATATAGGTGTACATTCTTTTTAAAGGCAAAAGAGAAAATTTTTCTGTCATACTACTTTTCAAAAACTCATGATTCATGTGCTGCTTAACGTAATCCCACTATAGGGTCTCAGAATCCATGTCCTTACGCAATGTATCAGCCTGACTCTGACCTACAATGCCCATTTTTGGCCCTGACTGAAGTTCTGACACAATTGGCAGGACTTGGAGAAGTCACATTCCCGATGTGAGTGGTTCCCAAAGCACTGGGCACTGCCAGTAGCAGCAGGTCCCAGCACTGGGTTTCTCCACCCATGTGGGTCGTGTGCCATGGACAGAATTAGCCCTCCTCAGCCCCTGCATCGCCTGTATGTCTGCCATGCCTTTTTTAAAAAAGCAATACCAGAATGAACAAAGGCAAAAAAATGTATATTGATACCAATCTGAACAGGGAGACGACGGTGTGTTGATGGAGGTTTATGCCCCAAGTTGTGTATTCCCATTTCATGCTGGTTTTCAGTCTGCCTTGTCTTGGAAAAAGAAACAAAACCCTTGAGATGTGTACGTCCCATAAGCAGGTATCTTATGAAAGAGATAAAAAGTAGTGAGTGTTTTCACAGTTTAGCCATTGCCAGAAACAGCTGGGAAATGAGAGGGAAAAGGACTGTGCCTGTATGTCCACCATGATTTTTTAAGTGAGGCCTGCTTCTGAAAATGACCTTAAAGATGAGGTCTCATCAGTGTGATGGAAGGCATTACTGTACTACCCAAGTAGGAACATCTGGACCAGACAGTGATGCTCATTCCAAAATAGTTAGGAAAAACTGATGCTGTCCGTTTCCATGTACTTTTCCATCAAAAGTGAAAAAGAGTAGAACTTAATATGTCATTAATAATAGTAATAGTGATAATTTTGCCGGAAAATGATGTAAGGTTTGTTGATACAAAGAGAAAGAGCTGAGCCATGCCCCTGTGGTGCTGTGGTGAGGGGGACACCACTGATGTAAGCCAGGGGCATGCCAGACTCTTGTGGGCTGGGGAGAGGGTGAAACGTGGCTGTTCCACGCCGGCGTGAGTGCTGCCGTCCTACAGCTCGCAAGATAACAGCAAATAGCTCTTTCTCCAGGGTATTTTGAACCTCTGCATTTCTTGCTTTAATTCTATTGCAGATGACCATAACAAAATATTTGACATTTCCAGTGCTTAATTGTTTTAGGTTTTGCACCAGCAAGGAACGTTAAGAATGTTTATTTTAAGTGGATTTGATGCTTCCTTGTGTTTTGGTCACTATTTTCCTTTCAGTTCCACCTACTCAAAAAATCACTTGCTTACAGGTCCCTCCCTATGTTTGACTTTTTCTGCCTCAGCTTAAGGCTTGCCTAACCACTTTCCTAGATAAAAAGGAGGAGATGAAAATGGATTTAGTCTCTCTTTTTAATAGCAGTTATTTTCAATGATTCATGTTTGTAATAGGAAGTTGGTAAAGAGGACCTGCATGACATTTAGGTGGATGTACGATGGATCTTAAGCCTTTCTTAAAGTGTGTGGGAAAGAGGAGAGAGGAGGTTGAGTGAATCAGAGCTCCTCCAAGACAGTGGAAAATGCTTAAGGGCACGGTGGCTAAATGGGGGGATAGAGGGGAGACCTCCATCAACCAATGAAGCTTAACTGGGACCACTTCCAATCTGAATAAAATATCCTCTGTGGATTTAAAGGCCCCTGATCACCAGTATGTTTTCTTCCTTTTATATTTTAAATTTTTTCTTTTGTAGTTTAAGTCCATGGGAAAGGAACATTGCAATTGCTGTTTTCTGCCAACAGAGCAACAGGTGTTCAATCCTTTTATAGTAATTCTTCAATTAGTTGCAAAGTAAGGGGGATTGTTTATACTCAGCTGAACCAAATAGAAGTGACTGATGCAGAGAATGTGGGAATGTTTCATCTGTCCTTCAAATGTGTGATAAATTCATAATTCTGTCAGGCAGAGTTGCAGGTTGCTATGCAAATTTTCATTGTAGCATCACCAGCTTGAATGAATAGACATTTTCTGTATATCTCTGTAGTTTAGGTTTTTTGGCATGTAATGTGCAATACGTTGGTTTTGTAAGAGTTATCAAGTTACGAGCAAAAATGAATGAGACTGTGAGGTAATTTTGAAGCGGATTAAGGTAGAGAATGAAAAACAAAGAGGAAAAAAAGCTCTATTAAGAACAGCTGGATGGAGTTAGGTCCTCCATGATTTCATTTTAAAGTCATAAAACATATTGTCTGTTTTAGGTGAAGTCTGGCATTTTTTATCTTTACGGTGCAGGTGAAATATTAGTAGTCACGCAGTACTCAGCATTATATTGCTATGTTGCTTCTGTAGGAAATACATGCACTTTATAACATGGCTCCACATGGGTGTGTTCCATTCTAGGGCTCACCTAACAGTGTTTGTTCTTATAAGTAAACCATAATGTTATCATCCTTGTGTCTTTACTTTGCTTCTTGCAGATAGAAGAAATATCCATTAGGATATTTTGGGACAAATCCTGAGATCCAACCAATCTGCAACTCCAAGTGGTTTATTTGGGAGACATGTCCTCAGCATGTCACAAGTTTGCTCCTATACAAAAACTGGCTGCAGAGACACTGACCCACTCAACACCCTTTTACTTGCCACAGTTTCCTTGGTAAAGATTAATCATAATCCAGGGCCTTAACCCTGGTTCCCAACACAGAAATTTACAGAAACCCACTTTAATGCCAGATCCTGTTTGTTTTGAGACCTAAGTCACTTCAGAGAGCTAGGGAGAGTTTAGATTTCATTCTGCAGCCCACAGTGGCTGTGTCCAGAGGCATGTCCAAAGAAAACAGAGTTAAAGGGACATTTCTGAGTTAATGACCATGGGTCGGATGCACTAACAAAGCTTGGGTGTCTTGAGCCCAGCCATTTTGAGACCTTTCTCTGGAATAAAGCTGCCATTAAACTGGTTTACCAGAGTAGGTAAAGCAACATTTTCGTAATTTTGTGCTGTTGAAACAGCACACAACAGTCAAAAATATATGAGTGAATATGGGTCAATATAGTTGATAAGATGTATTTTAAGGTGTTATAAATAATCCTATAGATTTACATTACGAAAGTTTAAAGTCATTATAAAATGTCTTTTTCTCTGTAGCCAATGTACTTTCTGTTTTTGTCAGTTCACTTCAACAAAAGAAAATGCTGATTTTTCACTTGGTCTTATGCTTCATTTAACTTCCTCTTGTCTTCAAATGAGTTGAAGTTCTTTAGACATTTTTAGGTAAAAAATGTGGTAAAACATTTAAAAGCAATCCCAGAAAAGGTTTTCCTTGCAAATCTGTCCTTTAAAAATGACAAACAGCCTTTAGTAATCTCTAAATTTGTTTATTCAAACTCTTCAGAAAGAGACCTGTGATAGGTCGCTTAACTGATAAAGCTGGAATAGAAGTGCACTTGAAATTTTTCAAATTTTTTGGATGTGGTTTCATATGACATTCATTTATCTATTAAGAGCAGCTTCTGGTATTTTTAATAAAACTAAAATTAAATACACGTGGCAGTCCCTGTTTAGATGTGAATATTGCTTTTATTACACAGTTAAATACAAGATTGAAAAGCTAATGCTTTCGCATTACATAGTGCAGAAAAATTATTTCAGAGTTGTCTTTTCTCACATAGTAAAAATATGTACATCAGAGTGATCTTTTTGGTAGAGTTTAATTTTGTATGAGGCTTCTGGATATTTCAGTTGTATTTTATTGTAAAGGATATAATTTACATGGAAATTTCAGGCAAATTCTTATTTTATTTTGTTCCCTCCATCTTTCCTTTCATGCTATTTCTAGAAACAGTAAGACCAAGTCTTACACTGGTGAAGTCTTTTGAAGAATACTTGCAAAATCTGAATAAAAAGTCAAAGATCATGCCTTTCTTTTTCTAGCATGTCATTCTCATTTGGTCAGAAATGCCTGTCTCCTGTCTCCTTATCCCTTCTTTTGCAAAAGTGATCAACGTGTTACTTGATCTTACAGAAAAACAGGCATGGTTTTCATTCCTTTCTACTGCCTTTGTTGCACCTCCTTTTGAATGGAAAGATCTCACCCCTAAACAACTGTATGTTGAGGCTTTCTGACTAATGTAGTTGTCTAGCTTGAGTACAACTGGTGCTGATATGCTCCAACCATTGTACCAAGACCCTTAGCAAAAGGATGCAGATACGGAATAGCAGACTAATCGTTTTTCTAAGAGTCAGAACAACCTTGTCTACTACCTGCTTTGCTTTTGTGGTTGGGTGAAAAGGGGGGAACATTTTCTGGTTTTGTGTATGTAGTTACCAGACATATATTATGCTTGTATTGCCTTTATCTGAATGTTATGAGTCTCCTCAACTAAAGCTTTATCTCCATGGTTGAGGGTGATTTATCTGGATTTATCTGTGGTTTATCTCGGAAATGCAGGTCCCTTCATTCTTCTTGTTCTGTCTCCATATTCTTTTGTTTTACACACATTTCTCCACTAGTCCTTTTTTGATTCTTCATTTCCTGACATGATGATAGTCATGGCAAAGAATGTAGAACATTGCAGATATACTGGCAATAGAGACCGACAGAGAATACCCTGATGGCTTGAGAGAAGAGTGGGATCACTGTCATGTTTATAAGGTTAGCAGAATCCAAAAGCTTACCAAACCAAATCCTCCATGAGGCCTCTCTGTTATGACTCTGTGATTTAGGAAGGAGAATAAGCTGTTTGGTAGTATCACCTTTGTAGGTCTGGCTTGAGACCGTGAGATTGACTTTGGTCAAGCTCTGACTGTAAATTTTATCAAGCAAAGTCCTTGGACGCTAAAATCCCTATCAGGTTCACTTTCCCTAAACATGCACCCAGCCTTGTGGTGACTGCAGTGTCAAAACAGAGTTATACATCTGAGAAGAGATGACTGTCAGTCTTGGAAATACTTTATATGTATGTTGATGTATGTATACTGTTGGGGATTTTTACATGGTTCTATAGTGGTATGAAAAAAAGAATACAACCCCAAAATTCTTCATCTCTTTCATTGCAATTAGGCTGCTGAGACAAATTTGTTAACTTCCCATGTTAGGAAGAAATCATCAAATGAAAACTTTCCCACCAGAACTTCACTATCAGTTGAAAGAACTTCCCCTTTAGACTAGGAATAGCATTTGGAGTGTGATAAATCCCTGTGAATAGTTGGTTTCCTGGAAAATTGGCCAAGAAAGATGTTCAGTCTGGGTCTCTAGGTAGATTTCATGGTAGCCTGTGACCAGCAGAGCTGGAGACATGGCTTGAACGTGTCTCGAGTATTCATGTGTGCTGGGTTGAGGATCTTTCACTGCTGTTCTGTATCATAGCTTGTCCCATGAATGTTGCACTTTTTGAAGGTATTTCCATCTCCAGCCTCTCTGCCTCTTTACAAAGCCCAAATACACTCAGCTTACACTGCTGAAGGGGATTTACGCTGTAAGTTCTTTGAACCTCCAGATTCAACTGTGTGAGTTGAACTTTTTTGTGTAGAGGAGGATTTCTGGGGTGTAGAGTTTTTATTAAAGTATATGATCTATGCTATGTTGAGCTAAATTGTAACTGAGCTGCTGAAAAGGGCTTCTTTTCCACAGTAGAGTGTAGGCCTGTACAGAAAGATACCCGAGGCAGTTTTGAGGATGTTGATTGCCACCAATCTTGGTGGCAAAGCTAGTTCAAGTAGCAGCTATGCCTCCAGACCACCATGTTTGAGGGCCATTGCTGAAGCTGGTGTCACTGTGCGAGGACACCTTCAAGAGCAGGAGCACAGGGGGCAGTGGACCAATGAAGCTATTCAGTTGTATGCTAAGTAATGTCCTTTGCTCCTGTGTCTGAATGATAGCAACTTTTGATCTATAGTTAGGCTGCATTTATCCAACAGTATGTTTCTTAACCATATTCCCTTCTAATTTCTTCAGCTGTACTGCCCAAATATTTATTTCCACATTGTGTGTTGTAAAGAGCTAAGCTCAGACCACCTAATTCACGCATTTCCCTTGTGCCTCGTCACTGGCTGTATAGGAAGGCAGTGTTTGAAACCTCTCAGTAGTAGTCAGCCTATATTGATTATGGCCCACACAGACTTGGAGATGAGACTGCATGCTCGAATCCATCTGAAGTGCCACAGTTAGCAATCTGGCTACAGCCACGGGGAGGTTTTTGCTAAAAACATATTTTTGTCTTTAGATGGTATTTACCCAGGATGTGACTTGTGAAGTACATGATTCCTGTGGTGATAAAGGGGTTTTTGAGAGCCATTATTATAAAATATTGTATATTGTTCTTCTGAAGTGGTTAGCTTCTGATATATGAAGAACTTAGAGTTATCTTTATTATTATTTCAGTTTTGAAGAATATCTGTACCAGAATGCCCAAAATGTAAATTTTAATGACAAGTCTAAGAACCTAACTCATACTTAATATAACTTTTTGAAGTGAGCCTACCTTTTCCTCAAAATGTCTTGAGCATTGAGGAGACTGCATCCTGTTGATTTACAACATGTGGGCAAGTTTTAAAAGAGAAACCTCAGGTGTAAAGGCATTTTTACAGCTTTTTGACCATAAACTTCATAATGAGTGACCCGCTTGCAGGATGTTAAATATATAAAGTTGTCGGTGCTGCTTCTAGGTGACACTTCTGAATGTGAGACACTTACCTAAACATGGAGGGTCAATATATTCCTAGCCACTTTAGGATAAAATAGTGCCCTACTTTATCTCCTCTTGCTGTTGTAAAGCAAGACAATATAAACAACGCAGTTAGAGACGTGTGCAGCTTTGAAAAATGTGAGTGTTTAGTAAAAACTAGTAAAATTAAAATTCTATTTAAAGCTTTATGCTGTGTCCAGATTGAGGCCAACAACCTAAACAGAAAGCAGCTTGCACACCTCCTGTGCCTATTGATGCTGCTGTCAGCCACAGAGGTTCTTGAAGGGGGCGTGCCACCCCTTCCTTCCTCTTGCCCTGTGCTGCGGAGAGGAGCTGTCTGCAGTGGGAGACGGTGTTGTCCCCAGCCTCTTGCTGTGAAGGCAAGTGCTGGCAGGGAGCGCTGCCTGGGCACTCCTCCCTGTGCCAGGGGCACCAGCAGTGCCGGGGCAGTGGGAGGCCGCCGGCGCTGTCGGGGCAGGGGCGGCTCTCACAGGTGCGGGGGCTGCTGCTGCCCCACCACCCCACCAAGGACGGGTATAGGCAGTGTCGTGCCCAAAAGAAGGGAATCGAACATCGCTATTAGTCAGGATGGGGTTTTTTTGGCTAAAAAAGTCCAAGTGTTGGTCTGTGGAAGTATACAAGCAGTCTGGCTAATGAATGCACGATTTATTAGCTGTGTGAGCTGCTGGAAATACCAAAGCGGATAAGGGCTGGGATTCGAGGTCTTAAGCCAGGAGCCAAGAACATGGGAATTCTCACCAAGGGGAGACCCTGCAAGTCCAGAGCAAATATCGGGCTGTGTGCATCTTCAAGCGGGTGGAGGTTTGCGTTAAGGATATATTAGCATACATGAAGTGCAGCTGCTGTTTGGTATTGTGTACTTTGATTTGACTCTAATTTAATGACAGTTCTTAGTAGGCAACATGATTTGCAAGTCTGATTTCCAGGTTATTGATTGGACCTTTAATTTATTTGAACTTGAGCTCAGAACCTTCATCAGAGATTTAATGCAAGTCTGCAAAACCAGCTTGGTAAGGAATTTTTTGATGGAACTTGAACTCAAGTGCTTCAACAAGTCAGAGAGGTGCAGTGTGAAAATATTTTTAAAAAGAAAATCCTTAGTTAAACTTCACTTTTTAAATAACGGTTTGGCAATGCCTTTCTGTTCTTGAGGATTTTTTTCCCCAAACTCTCATGCTCAATATCTATTCAAAGATAAATTGAAGAGATCATATTTTGAGTTTTGTAGAGTGGTCTTTTAAAGGGGAGATCTCAGAGATTGTCACTACCAAACTTTCACTGAAAATAAGTAACTTTTAACTTCTGGAAATTATTTTATTCATTACTAAGAAATTTACCAAACACAGAACAAATGCTTCGGAACTAGCTGCCAGAGTCTCCTCGTTATTTTCAAACTGTATGTTTTGTTCAAACCAGAGATTGAAAGGCCTGAAAATTGATTATCCAGTTTTGAAGTCTATCAGTTATTTTATAAAGACAAAATTTCTTTTTTTAGTATTTACCAGAGTACGTTCATAAATTTTAGAAATTAATGGTCCAAACAGGGCTAACAATGGATTAATTAATGGTAAATTTTTATTACTTTTTCCAAAAGCAAAACTTTTCACCTGAACTAATCAATGAAGAAAGCAGCAAGAGGCACAGAGTGTATCTATGTGAGAGGAAGGAGGCAACAGGGAGGATGAATTATTATGTGATAAGAGGCGTCAGAGGATGTAAGGGGAGAAAGGAAATTGAAGAGGCACATACAATAAGAGAGAGGATACAAGGAACAGGACTGTAGTGGCTATGCTTTTGTACTTTGAGAAGGGACTCTGCGCATGTAGATAGAGTTCAGGAAGGTGGAAGAAATGAAAGGAACTTGAAAGATGTGGAGAAAGGACATGAGGATGTTGTAGCTTGGCATTGTTTTGCTTCATCCACCTTTGAACATTTTCTTAACTCTAAAATATTAACTGTTGTGCATTGAACCATAGACATTAAATTTATTTTAGAAAGAAAGAGGGCTTTACAGGCCCAACTTCATATTTGTAAATAAAGAGAAGGCCTCATGGGAATAAACTTTGATATTGCCTCTTCAATTTCTTTTTTTTATAAGCAGGAAACCCACTATAAATCTAAATTAGAAGGGTGGTAAGTCTGAAGAGTAGTAGTTGGGGGTAGCACACATTCCAGACATACTGTAACCATCTCAAAATTATCCCACACTCTCAAGCATTAGGAACTCACAAAATTCAAAGCCAAAGAGAAACTGAAAATCCAGTGTGAGGGCACACAGATAACAATAACTCCACTTAATACTGATACAGTTAGGCGATGTATCTAGCGATGCCTGTTGGTTCAGTCTAGTCTAAGACAACAAACACTAAATGATTATACTATAGCCGTATTATTACTGCATTGTGTCATCATAAGGGAAAATTTATCTCATGTGTGTGCCCTGCTTTGCTTCTGCTCAGTTTTTTTTTACATAAATGAGAAATATAAACCACTCAAAAGCCTGAATCAAAAAGAATAAGATAACCCCAGCTTTTACATGAACTGTAATTAATCCGCAGCCTGTTGCCACAAGACTTAATTTAGGGAAATTCCTAGTTAGAGTCAAGAATGTTAAACATTTGTGTGAATAAGAACAGTATGTGCAGTGGCGCTAGAAGTAGCAATATTTCTGATTCAAACCATGCTCTGAAGAGTTGTTGAGGTTACAGAACTTCTTCCCTTTTAAAATTAAGTGCTTTATGAGAGAATGAAGTTATTGACTGCTGATCATTTCCAGACACAGAACAGTGGTCTATTGGTCCCTTCCAGAGTATAATAGCAGTTCCACATGATGCATATTAATGGAATATCTTATTAATTCCCTAAATATCACTAAACTGGTCAAGTCATTATAAATTTCCATCTCCTTAAAGAAAATCTATCTGCCTCGAATTTTTCAGCTCTGTGAAAACATCTGCAGAATATGGAATCTATTAAAACAGCAGCATCTACATTGTGAGATACCAAGATCTTAACCTCAGCTATTTTTCTAATTGAGATCAACATATTCAACATCCAAATGGAGTTAGAAGATTTACATTTGTGTATCTCTGAATTTGTGTATCTCTGTTCTATATATGAATGCTACTTTTTCTATCTCATAAAAATGATAAAATATGTATATTTATGATATGAGTTATCAAATAATGTTCTTGTGTATTGTCAAAATTAGAGTTGTGTGTTATAAGGTTATCTACTTGTTAAATTAAATGGCTTAAGAGCAAAACAGGCTCTTGCTATGATTATGAAACAGCAATTTATTCTTTACCTTGATCTTCATGTAAAGTATCCTCAAAGCTTTTGTTTTACACCAAGAGTAGCATTAACACAAAGTGAAGGGAATCATATTCATAGGCAGTTTTGAGAGGGAAAATAAAAATATTTTAAAAGAATACTGGTTTATTAAGAGACAATGCTAATTTACCAAATCCTAATTTCTCATTACAGAGTATTACAGCTACTTTACAATATTTATAAAACTGCATTGGAAAATTCTACTGACTAGTGTGACCACTGTCAGTTGTTTCTCTTCTTTCCATTTAATAAACTGTACTTACACCAGTTGGCCTCCAATTTACAGTTGCTTTCTGTCAATGAGTTTTGGGTACTGCATCTCTTAAACATAGCTTCCCAAATGTCATGTTACATTTTTTTAAGGCCTGATAGTACATTTCTCACTATGAGTGAACTCTGAGTGAGACTTGTTTCAGAACAGGTTTTAATGCGAACAGATGCATAAAGAAAAGTAAGTATTCACTAATGTAAGTCTATATTTGAACTAATATATGTAAAAGTAGGAAATACCGAGGACATCAAATTCTCTAAAATGTATTAGGCACACTATTTTTATTAATGTAATTTTTTACTCGCAGCTACACAGCCAATACAAGCAAAATCAAGTTTTCATTTCAAATGTGAGTGGATCCAAATACCATAAAAGGTACAAAACCTGACTGTAAGAAGAAATAAAATCCTCAATAAAGTAAGTTAGAATATTCAAATAAAATTCTGGCCTACTCATCATTTATCAGTAGTGTTCATAGCATGGTACTTGAAATCCTGGAAATGTAGCTATCTTTGTTAAATGCAATAGCATCTGAAAATACTTTATTTTTTGAAAACTGCTGGATGGCCTCACATCTGCAGAGGACTTCAGCAGCTTTAAATCTACTTTAAATCTGCTCTAAACTTTAAACCTGTGGATTGAAGTAAATGCATGTGAATATATTTGACAAATACTTAGAAACATTCCTTAATGAGAACATGCACATTCAGTTTTAATACTGTGGAATGTAAGGGAACCAGAACATTACCTAATATCTGATTTTTTTTCCACAACCTTTCTCCCCATATATGTGTCTTTCATTCATCTTGAAGATCTGATGAAGAAAAAAAAAATGGTGGTAAGAGATGTAACCTTAGAGGGATTTTTTTGCATGTTGGTTACAAGGATGCAAATTCATTTAATTTACATTATATTTTAGAATATTAGTGTTTCTTATGAATTTAAAGCTATTTAACAAAAAAACAATTTCTTTGTTCCAGGGTGAAATTCTCATGAGCATAGTTTCACCGGTTCGTTCCTTTGTTAGTATAAAAGTTTCTCCATCTATACTCAAAGCAGAGCAAGGCAAATGGTAAATGATTGAGGGAACATGGTGAATTTGTGTCCCTTCTTAAGCTGTAAGAGCTTTTCTGTAAACTTGGAGCTAGGACTTCACCCAGCTACTAGGAAATGTTTGCATGTAGCCAGACAATAGTTCTTTGCTACAGGGAAGTTATGTGAAGAATAAATAAAGACAATTATATAGGAAACAGGAAAGTATACAAGGTATACAAATGAAGTCTTACCAAAATCAAGTTCTTTCAGGGACAAAATAATTGTTTGTTTTTAAAAAAGTATAAATGGAAAAAAGTTGTTGCTAGCACTAGGAATGGTTAAGGCCAAAGGAGAAATGAATCATTAATGACCATTTATTAGACAAAGAAAATTATCCTACAATATTTGACTTGGTCATCATAAAAGTCGTTGTACTTACATGTCTTAGCATCTTCTGAATAACATAATCCAGTAAGAGTAAATATTAGTGTTTATTTGCAACTGCACAACAGTTGAAACTTAATCAACAAAAGATCATTAAGGAAAAGTGAATAATTATAAAATTAAATGCTTAATGTAAATATTTTTTATAATTTTTCACCAAATAATGTTTGCAGACTAGCTGTCTGAACTGTTGCTTTTTTTGCTAACATGTATCATTTGTTGGGTAAAACTATTACCTAAAGAGAAGTCAACTTTATATATAGCAGTCCGTCCAATGGCATCAACTTCAAAATATTACTATCATCAATATAGGGAAGAAAAGTAAAACTATTCGTTACCAGGACTGCAATTCACAGCATTATGAAAAATGCACTGGACATTTCAGTAGAATAAGTGTGATGTAACTTTAACCAAGATACATCCATGCATAAGGCTTTACAAATACATTCATCAAACATTAGGGAATAGTTAGAAAAAACATGGAAATACACACATTTTCAGAAGCCTGTCATCTTCCCTGGTAACCTCCCTGAGGTCTTTTAAAAGGGCATTTGTACTCAGGAAAGCATTCAGATTTGTTACTCTGAAAGCAAATGTCCTTGTGTCTTTCTTCTTTTATATACCTCAATTTAATACTTTTCCACAGACAGCTTCTAACAAATAGGATGTACCTAGGAGTCTGACATGCTTCTGTGACATGAAATCCATGGTGAAAAGCAGGAGCTCCAGACAATTAAATAATTTGTCCAAGCTCATGCTAGATGTCATTATCATCATTGAGATCAAGAGACGAGCCTTCTAATTTGCCAAGACTATAGCTAGTTGAAAATATAAATTTATGAGAGTTCTTTCTGGGCAGTATGTTAAAGGTCTAGCCTCTGTGCTCCGAATTAGAAAGCACCATCTCACAGCTTGAAGGCTGTGTATCACAATGGAATGTTTTCTTTACCAGTGTGATGTTTCACATTGTATTTTGTAATGCAGTAATTATGCAGCTTGCTCCACAGTTCCTCTTGAAATTAATGCATATCTTATATTTAATAATAAGATGCATTTAATAATACTACTTCATTGTCATAAATGTTAAAAGCTACATAATGCATGCACGTATAAAAACTGCAGTAGTGAAGGTGTTTTAAACAAACAGTACTGACTGAAATTCAAGTGCTGAAGCTCAATGGATCCTGAAAGTAAAACTGACTGCAAAAAGAAAACTAAAATTTCTCTTGTTGATCTTCATTGCCTAAGAGAAGGAGAACATGGCATATGGACAAGGAGGGTGAACAGTGATGGAAAAGCTTGAACTTTTTTCTTAAATAATCTGCATCATTGACTTTCTATTAAAGAAGGTGAAGAAGTGCACTTGCCAGTGGCATATAGCCTCACATGTTCTTTATCCTCACTTGTGCCCTCACCCTGTCTCTATGGCAAAGACCACCAGAGCTGCCAGACATGGCCTAGAAGTTCCAAGTCCATCTGGAGGAGAACTCTCTTGTGTCGGGAAGCAAAGGAATGGCCATTAGGCTATTTTCCAGGCAAGCCCTGGGGAGGACAGGCACTCTTGAGTGTGCCAGGGCACAGCTGGAGGAACCCCAGCTGACCATATCAGGGAGATACCAGGCACTGCTGGAACTCATGGGCAGCTGAGCTTTCCCTGCTAGGACCTAGTTAGACTCAAAGAGACAACTAAATTATGTGAGCTGCAGAGCAGCCCAGAATAAAGAGGGCTCAAAACTGGTTTAAATCCATTTTATTCCCACTTGCTGCAAGCTGTGAATTGTGTGTTCTGCAACTTAGAAATGACAAATTTAAAGCGTTTATGTGAGCACTGTTCTCTTAACTCTTTAAAGTATGTGGCAAAAAACTAGGTAATCTCAAATTGCAATATTCAGATGTGAATTTCAAGAATCCCACAGCTGTGGAAGTAATGTTTGACACAAGAGTAGGAAAGGATTCAGCCATAAAATTTACAGTTCAAGAATAAAAAAAAAAAAAGAAGTTCAGAAGGGTTAAAATAACAAAAAATTGTCTAGATGTGTGGATTTAGATTCTGCTTGGAGTTGCTCACTTACTGATGTAATTAGAAGGTCTCAATCTCTGCAGTCTGCAAGAGGGTCAGTACCACTCAGTTCTAACATTAAAAAAAATTGTTTCTGGAATAATGTGATAAAGTATGTAAGCATTTCTTACATAGATGTGGCCATGTTTTAGTTTCTGTACTGAGAAATTGAGTAGTAGCAAATAATCGAGTAGTAGCAAAAATTCAATACTGAAGAATTGAATAGTACTGTGACAAGTTTTCAGAAAACTTTCAGATTATTTCAATGAAGTATATTTCTAGGCAATAGAAAGGAATAGAAAGAGGTTGGGAATTAGAGAAGACTCTATTTGGATTAAGATGGTAAAATGCTAACAGAAATATGGTAGTTGCCAGAACTTTTTCTGCAAAAGAAATTCTTTCCTCACTATTCTGTTAGCTCTTTTTTGATGCGTGTTTTTTTTTTTTTTTAACCGACCATTACAAAAGAAGGAAAAAAAGAATCAGCCAACATAATTTTTTGGACTTCAAAGAGCTTTCTCCACAGGAGTGGCTGTTAAGGAAGCTAAGCAGTCACTGAGGCAGAGGAAAATCCTCATCATGGAGTAAAAATGGCTAGATGATAAAGTGTAAAGTAAAAATATATAGTCATCCTCATCTATGACTGAAAGATTACAGTGGGCTGCTCCACTGCTTCATGCTAGGGTGGTTGCTATTTAGTAAATGTATTAATGAATGGGAAAGAAAGATGGGCAGTGAGATGGCAACATCTGCAAATGGCACAATTAGCTAGGTTACTCACGTCCAAAACACACTGTGTGGGGAACTTCAAAAGGGAACTCTCAGAACTACAGCAGTGGATGACACAACGTCAAATGAAATTCAGCAGTGATGTACGAAAGCTAGGAGGCATAGAGAGAAGTAATTTGAACTATTTATGACTTCTGTTGGGTTCTAAATTAATTTTAAAATACCAGGAAAAGCTATCAAGACATTGTAGGCAACTCAATAAAAACTGTGATCTCTGTTAAGGTTTCAGTGGCCTTCCCCCCCCCTTATAAATCCTGCAAATAAAAGAAACACCTCACCACAAAAGAAGTAGTGGCAACAAGATATAATGTGATATAATCTACATAAGGTACACATGATAACATATAATGCAGCATCATCTGCTAGTCTGGCTGCTGTGATAGAGAAGAAATGAGCAGAAGGAGAGAAGAAAACTATTTCCACATAAATACGTCGTACCTCTTTCCAAAGTACAACAGTAAGTGAAGATTCAGCAAAAGTAAGGAGACACAAATTTTATGTATGTAAAAAGAATACATTTTCTTCATTAAGTAACTGTCTAAATGCTAGTCACTGCGAGGAGGATCCAAACTTGTAGATGCTTTCATTTGGGAGGGCAATTTAGATGTATAAAGCCAAACTGAAATCTAAGTGCTTGTATGATCAACCATTACAGGGTGCTGAATATCCCATACAGGTGCTTCTTCTGGCTCAGAAATCCAGAGGGGTGAGGTATCAGTGAAGGTCTGGGTTGAGTCGTTCTGTCCTGCTGTTCCCTCTATGGCACAAGATTTATGCCATCTGTGTCCCTGTTGAAAGCTGAGGGGTTTCTGGGAATAGTCCTTGTTCCTTGCTTATATTTTAGTTATTACTTAACACAGCTAAGGTTTACAGAGTTACACCTGTAGTTAACTAGACTGCTGCTCTTCTGCATCTGCTAGGCATGTGCTACGTGTGTCCCCTTACAGTTTAAAGGCAAGGACAATAGGAAATGGTATATGGTATAGACAAATGAACCACACAGTTGTACAAGAAACGTTCCAGTCTTACCAGGAACAGTCACACAATCGTAGCAGTGATCTTTACACAGTATACCCCCAAGTGGAATACATGAGAGGAGAAGGAAAATGTAAAATGAACATTATACAGTTGCTCAAACTGTACTTTTCAAAATGTTTGAAAAAGTGTTCATTAAGGTGGCAATGATTCAATCCCTTGATGGAACTTCTGGTGCATAGATTTTTGTACGGCAGGGAGGTAAGAGGTCTGACATCTTCTTTTGTTAAATTTGTTTGAACTTGGTAAAGTGGAACATGCTCACATATATCTATTGTTCAGCATAAAGAAAAGGTCTTATCTTTTGCCAGACGGTTCCATATCACAATACAGCAAATAATCTCAGAAAAACCCCAAACCAAAGAAATGAGTGGAATAGTAATAGTTGCTCTTAAATCCAAGGCAGGTCCATGCACCATTCTACTCTTCCTTCTTTTCTTCTTTCTGGAAGTTGTGTCTTGCCCTAGATCCTCTCATATACTTGCAAACTGCCTCTTAATTCCTAAATTCCCTGTTTTCAGGATTAACAGTTTTTCATTATTCTTTTGTCATTAAATAGTCTTCCTAATCCCTAAATATTTCCTGTTCTCTTCTACATTTTACAATATTGTAATATCCTTATAAAAACCTCTATTCCCTGCATGGTGGAGGTTGCAGAATCCTCACTGTGATGTTGCAGTTGCTATCTCCTTTTAATCCCTATCAAGGCATGAGAAACTCTGTTTTCCCTTGAATGGCTGTCGTGCTCTGAGGTCCCTCCTCTCTTGATTCTTATCACAGATGTGCATTTTTGACTTCCTTATTTTCATACAAAAGTACGTAAGAACTGGAGGTAAAAATTATCCGTTATGCTTAGTGAGCCAGTGGAAGATTAGTCCATACTCTGTTTGGTGTAAGCTAGTTTTGTAGAATTTAGCCATTATCTTGGAATAATGTTTCATTGTGGAAAAGAATTCCTTGTTACACAAATAGAAATTCTTATTCTGATTTCCATCTCACTTCTACATGACTCTGTCTGGAAAAACTCTGCACTTTCGCTGGGGAGATAATGCCCAGCAAATACTTGTAAGCTGTAAGTACTTAAGATATTTACGTCTCTTGACAGTTCTTCTCCAGTCTATGTTGGCAGCTGCCTAATCATACCTCTTGTCTTTCTCTGAAATCCCTCAAAATTAGCAAAGTGTTTCTGGTAACAGGATGGCCAGAATGGGATGAGCTAGTGCAGGTTAGTGGGTTGGGTGGTGTTGGGTTGATGGTTGGACTTGATGATCCTTGAGGTCTTTTCCAACCTTAATGATTCTGTGATTCTAAGTTCATATATGGCCTGCATATGCTCTCTTAAAAAAATTATTTGTTACAGTCACTTAAAATATTACCAGTTTCACTTAGCTTGGTTAATATTTTGTAAAACAATGGATGATGTTTTTATTTCTATGCTTCATCTGACAATCTTGACTCTAATTATTTCAGCGATGATTTTAGACCATTACTCAAGAATAAGAGTAAGATACATTAATCCTGTGTTATGGATACATCATCTCCTTTCAGTAATTTACAGTGGTCCTCAGTAAAAGTAGGCATTTATCCATGCTTACCGTGCTTGTCATCACAAGTACTGCTGTTCCATACTGTGGATACAGGGAAACAGCACTGACGTTCAATGCCGATTTTGGCAAATTCTGACTGTAGTCCTGAAATACAGGAGTGAGTAGACCTTAATGAATGACATGACTAGGTTTGCACAGATAAATCCTTTGCTTGTAATCACTTTAGCTGATTTATTTTGAAGTGAAAGGGTGATCTATGAAAGAAATGTTATTGCTCCATCAAGTCTATTTTATCCCATTGGGAAATAAGCTGAGACGTACATAGGTACTGTGGATTTTATTCCTACAGCTATTAACATCATGTTTGAAACTCTTACAAATTGAAAGAGAAATCCTATCTTGAGATTAGGCAATTAGTCAATTAATTTTTGCCTGTAAGAGCAGAATACAACCCGGAGGAACTTTGAGTGATAGGATTCTGGGACACATAATCATACCAAGACTCTGGATGAGTGAATGTGGAGCGCCACTTGATACTTTATGGTCTTTTTCTTTTGCTTTTGCTTTTATTTTTTCCTCCAAATGGATGCCGCTTTTAAAGGAATGAAAAATGTTGTATTTTTCTTTTTCCAAAAATGCTATAAAAATGGCAAGAAATTAGTTTAATAATGAACAGAATATTTTTAGTGCTCATCTACCCCACTCATAATCTGGGAGTACATGAGTATGACTACTAAGGGAACTGTGTGTTGATGTAATGTAGCTTGCTGCACATTTATTCAGAGGCAAATCCTTGAAGTTTAAAAATGAAAGCTGCTGCTATGAGGTCACTGGCTAAAGCAGAAGACAATTTTATATTATTGAAATCTGTAAGAACTGGTGGAGAGGTGGAAGTTATAAACCCGTCCTCATGTATTGTTTGCCTCATGCTTTCTGATACTGCTCACTGAATGATGAAAATGCTTGTTGAATCATTTGCTGAATTTGAAGAATGAAGCAAGTGTAACAGCACTGTTTGACAGGCTGAAAAAAATCTTGTACTTCAACATGCTTTTGAAAAATTCCAATGTCATCAAGGCTTAATAGTGCCACTTTTCTATGGGGAAGGGTCATAGGACGCTTCTCTTGCAGGTGGATTTAACAAAGCAGTCTGCCACTTTTCCGTTGGATTGAACCACTTTATAAATCTTGGGACTTACGCATTTGGCTAGATCAGAGTTTATTTGCAACCCAGGAAGGACTGTGTTTGCCTAACTAAAATCCACAGATTATTTTGGTGATTCATTTATCAAATAACTATATAACTATGCTTATGGTGTCTGTACCCTGTATAATATTTCTGTCCAGTAAGGGAAAAACTGTACGGATCTCTCAGTTGCTGGCTTATGGTTTTACAAAGAACTTTAATACCCCAATAGTGTGACAGTATATTTGCTTAGCTTCCTGTGTATTTTATTAGTGGAATAATTCTCTCTTTAAAATAGGCAGTTATGTATTTTATGACACATAGGGCATAGTAGTTTTTAACTGTGTTTTATCAGACTCACCTAGAGAAAGTATCATCAAACTGGCTTTCTAAACTTCCCAGATGTGGTTGAAATACCTGATTTTGGCATTAGGAGTTATATTTATAACTTTTCCCTCTTTGCAAAGCTCCCAGGATGGATACCAAAGGATCCCAGGATGGAGAGAGAAAACAAAAATAATTATTACAAAACACTTTATTTTGGCTAGCTGTTATTGTTGTTGGTTTTGTTGGCTTTTCTTCTTTGTCTTCTGGGGTATCTGCACTCAGCAAACTTCAAGGACTGACTGTAGGAAGTACTTCACATACTGGTAACAAGAGATTTCTTGCACCAGAGAACTTATGTTCAAAGGCAGCGTTACCACTGCTCATGTTGAACATAGCATGGAATTTGGCCTTTATGAAACAATTGCAAAGAGGCTTTGAAATCACTGTGGTAATATCCATGGAAAACAGGAGCTGGGAAACAAGGAAGTTGTAGTGAGTAGAGAAGAACAGCATATTATACCATTACCTGCCCTGTGTACCCTCTGTCCTCCTTCAGTTCCCGAAAACGTTACTACAATTCTGTGCTATCTCATTTTTTCCATCTGGCAATTCTCTTAGTAATATCCAAACCAGTTCTCTTTCCTTATAGCCACCTCATAGTCTTCTGTTAGAGGCATCATCTGTGCTTATCTAATTCAAAGGAAGCCCCTGGGCATCCATTTATATGCAGAGTTGAAGATAGGATGTTGAGCAAGAAGGCCTTTGGATCTAACCCGTTATGGACATTTTTATGCTACATAATGGACTAAAATTTACGTTCCTCCTACTTCTGGTTATCCTACAAGCAACCCTCCTACTGGCATGGAAGCATATTTTTTAAACTGTAGTGCAGTTTTCACTTCATAGAGAAAACAGGTGTATTAAGAAGAATTTGCTCAATTTCCTTGTGTTGCCATCCTAGGCTGCAGTTTTGGACCATGGGAATGCATGGCCAAGGTTCATACAGCACGGTTTCACACAGGAAACTGTGCCTTTCAAAGTGCCATTGCAACCTAATAATCAAAGATGAAGAAAAGATGTCTTTATCCTCTGATACCTGCATCTCCTCAGATCCATGCTCCAGGCCATGTCCTCTCGAGATTGTGCCAATGATGTGCTTTAATCTGACATTTCATATTAAATTTACTTTCTTAAAAACAAATTATGTTTTGGGGGCTATTTCAAAGGTAAATTAGTGTGGACTTGGGAAGGTTTCTACATGTCCTGGGGGCATCAAGAGAAGCATTAGCAGCAGGTCAAAGGAGGTGATTCTCCCCCTCTATTCTGCTCTCGTGAGACCCCACCTGGAGTACTGTGTTCAGATGTGGGGCCCCCAACATAAAAAAGACATGGACCTGTTGAAGAGAGTTCAGAGGAGTGCCACGAAGATGATCAGGAGCACCTCCTGTACGAGGGCAGGCTGAGAGAGTTGGAGTTGTTCAACCCGGAGAAGAGAAGACTCTCTACAAAATCTTTTTTAAAAAAAGGAAAAACTTTCAGTGACAAAAGTTGAGCTACATTCACCTAAACATGATATTATGCCTCACCCAGTTTCAAGTGAGAATCCTTCCCTGCACCTATATTTCCTATGTATGAAAGTGACACAACTACAGATAATAGGTGACCAACTGTGATATTCAAGGAGTACCATTTATATGGTAATATCTACAGAATTAGTACTGCCTACTTTTGTGGGTTTAGTACTCTGTATAGTGGTACCCTAGTGCACTTGGTAATGCTTAGGGTTATCATATACCTTACTACAAATAAGTAATGAGTATGCGAAGAAAGCAAGGGGTATGTTTACACTGTATATATAAAATCTGTATTCTGCAGAGTGAAAGCTACCTGAACCTGGATTCAGAATGCCATAAATATGTGGAATAAGCACAGAATGACAAAAGAGACACAGTAAAATCTCTACAGAAAAGAGAGGTGAGTGCATCAGGGCTTTGGAGTGCTTGGAAGGGAGGGAAGATGAATGCAAATTGGTTTTGGCTTTATCAGTGATGTAGTTTTATAAGAATAGGGAGAGTCAGGAGTACTTGAGAAGGCTGCAGATAAAAAGTCTGGGCCATCACCCTATGTACCAAGCTACAAGCCCAGCCTTATCTGTCAAGACAAATACATGTAGAAGTGTTATCATCTAGTTTCCAGGTGCATAGTATTATAACATCATGTAACATTCATGCAGATTTTCTGCAGCTGAGATTTGAAGCAAAACAAATCTAAACTTCTTCGGAAACAATGTGTTACTTCTTAAGTCCCCGCAGAACACTGTTATGGGCTCGTTAGTAAATTGAATCATTATTCTCCTGCTCACACTGGAGTGTGTGCCAATTTTCTTGGTACTTCTGTGTTCTCTCCAGCATTCTTTAATTAGAAAAAATTTTGACACAGTAACCCATTTTGGGAAGGAAAAAAAAAAAAAA
>WKFP01014353.1:286654-324056 GCA_011057875.1 Pterocles orientalis | reverse complement strand
CCCCATCCCTGGAGGGGTTCAAGGCCAGGCTGGATGTGGCTTTGGGCAACCTGGTCTAGTGGGAGGTGTCCCTGCCCATGGCAGGGGGGTTGGAACTTGATGATCTTTAAGGTCCCTTCCAACCCATATCATTCTATGATTCTATGATTCTATGATATATGCAATAATTCTTTAAGCTGCCTGGTTGCGCACGTTGCCTGTCTCTTTCCACCAGCTGGTGGTTCCCAGGCAGAGTCTGTTGCATCAACCCATCACGTGGATTTACAATGCACTTGCAAGTACTGTGAGCCCTAGAGATGCTTGGTCCTTTTTGGGCTGCAATGCTGTCATTGTGATGAGATGTTCTGCTTAGGAATTCAGGGCACAATGTAGACCTAGCTGTAGATTGTGCCATTCCACCTTTTTTTTTTTTTTCATAAGTAATGGGTGTGATATGTTTCACAATGATTATGTTTCATCTTATGTTGTTGCTCTCAGATTGCACATGTGAGAACACAGCATCCTGAAAATGGTTTACAAACACGGATGTGCTGTCTGATGGCACTTTATTTGTGAAGGAAAAGGCATATGTTTGTCTTGTGGTGTGTGCCTGTAGATCAAAATCCAATGAAAAGTGTACCGACTACATCAGTGATAGGCATGTTACTTACCAAAAAAAAAAGAAAAAGGCAAAATGCTTAATGCTATGTGGAGATAAAATACAATTTGTTGATTCTCTCTGTATGGTTTATGACTTTTTGAAAACCCTAAGTCTATTTTATCTTTGTAAGTAATTGACTGAACACTGTTCTGAATTGGATAAGTGGAATGACATACATGCAAGGCGAAGACTGTACAAGTAATTATATGTATACTGTACATTTAAGCACTTTTTGTCAAAGTTCAAATAAGCTCCTTCATAGTGTCTAAAAATCAGAGATCTAATTTTGGTTTTAAATCTGTTGCCACAACTATCCTTAGCTTAGCAATAATTTACATTTCAAGTGTACCGGCATCTCCAAGCACCTCCTTTGTGTGTTGGATAATTATTGTTATAACTGATTTCACAGTTATTTATAGCCTTGATGTATTAATTGACTGTTGCTAATATCTCATATACTATTCTGAACACCTTGAACAACCTTCTGCATGATACTTCCCAGAGTGTCTAGTCTTTTATCCTCTGGCCGTATCCTCTATTTTCTCTCTGGCTGTAATACAGTCTCATACCTTTGCTTCAGACAGCATTTTTTATGTTATATTGCAGGGTTCAACATGGACGCACAGACAGAAGATGGGAACCCTGAGTGTCCTAAACGGGTGACTTTGAGAGGCCACAGTTCATACGGCTCCTGGTTCCAACTAGGGCCACTTACATTCTGCCTAAGTTCAGGTTGCCACCAAAAGGAGGACTCCATCCTCTTGCCAGTGGGACTCATTTTCAGCTGGACTTTGGTGCTGGCACTTAGTTAATGTGGCTGTTTAATGAGCCAGATCAAGGATTGATCCAGCTGCAAACTAATCTTGTATTTCTCTTGGTTTGCTTTTTGGGTCAGTTCCCTAATCTGCTTTACGATGCAGCTGTAAAATGCAAGTGTCAGCACAAACAAGGTGGAGGAACAAACAGCTGAGGTCATGAGGGAGGGCAGAAAGGACCACCTCTTTTGGCAGATGTCCTGATTTACGCTATGGATTGAACGTCCTGGGTTGCCCCCTCATTGAGAACGGGCAAATGGGAATCACTGCCTTGCACGGGAGCAAGAGTCTGCCAGAAAGGTGATTGGCAACATCACTCATCTTTAAATGGCAGCAGCTTCTGGCTCCCTTTTCAGTTTCTATTGACAAGCTCTGTCTTTGATACAGGAGATGTATGTGAAGTCTGGCACCCCAGGCTTAGAAAGTTTTTCATCCCTGCTGCAGAGCACCCAGTGGTACAGATTACATAAAGGACTCTGCAAAGTAAACTGGCATAACTAAATGTCTTATAGAAGATAAGCATAATTACCCCAACCCCTAGGTAGAAGCACCCATAACATTTGCCAAACAAAAATTCAGATAATTGGAAGATCTGGCGTAGCACATTCTGAAATTGGCATGTCGGATCTAAAAATCTCTAATTCAGTCTTTCGAGCTCAGTGAGTTGGCTTTCCAGTTGGGATGTTCATTCAGCAGGGCTTAGGGTTTAAACCCCATATATAAAAAACACCAAAGCCTTTGCCTCAGGGTCTGTCATGGGATAAATCAGAATGCCATCTGTACTGCCAACTGCGATGTGAGAGAGTTAAGCAAGGTTTTCTAGGCAACCAAAGGCACCTAGCAAAAATAAGTAATACCTCTTTCTGGGCTCCATTACTTTCCCGAGACTGTCCCAGGCCTTTGGAGAGTGTATTTCAGATCGTGACTCAGTTACCCAGATCTGACTTACCCGAAACCCTCTGCAGGCAGATAATGTTACATAGTGGACCATCTGAATTGGACAGTAAATCCTAATCTGTTTATTAAAAGTGGAGGCAAATAGTTTTGACAAGACAGAGTCTGACCTAGAGAGGGCTGTTGGTGGTGAAACGAAAGAACTGTGGTGAGTGGGTGGTAAATGAAGTTCATGCTATTGGATAGTGCTGATGATTCTGGGAAAGTTGGTCATGGGAGACACTGCAGAAGCTCAGTCACTGGGCAGTGGCAGCTTATGTTCTGTCAAAATGCACTACCTTTTGTGATACATTACTTACGAGGCAAAAACTCAACCACAGTTAAGGGTAAATACACACCAGGAACTGAAGGGAGAAAGCTTTCCAGAAACATTGTAATTAAGTGCAAACTAGATACTTTTAATTTTAGAATGTTTACGTAAATCTATACATGTTAATGGACAGAAATCCACGTCTAAATACCCTGAAGTTTGCCCTGGAGTGATGTTGTAATTGCCTGGTTATGAGTCGCGCAAGTTAATTTTTGCAGATTATTTATCTGGTTTATCTGGCTTTTAAAGTCATTATATTTTCCTCCTTTTTTGTTTTTGCTTTTTTAATGCTCCTATTTTCACAACAGAGCACAGATAGCATATTTAACAGCGCATTCCTGTAATTATGAGTGAAGGGGGAAGCGCAGGCAAGAGTAGGCAGCAAGAAGCAGGAGCTGCAGGTGAGTTAGGTACTCGGTTAATCTGTGAGGAGATAACAGGCAGCAACACGAAGCCAGCGCAGAGATGTGGCCAGAGTGGAAAGGAGAAAGGATACTTCTATCAGCATTGGTTCAAACCAGCTATAACAGTAAGTAAAAGGGAAAAGAAGAAATTATGGTAGCAAACCCTAACTAAATTTTTAAATACTTTTTAATAATGTGCAGTAAAGGAACTACATCTTTATCTAAGCAATTGGGGCACATTCTGGATGTGGCCTGCTTACCTTCTTGGAGAGAAACACACATCCAATGACAAATTTTGGTTCATTTTGCAATCAAGAGCATACGCTTACAAATTTGCACATATGACCTAGCATAGGGACTTTCAGTGTTGTATTTTTGTTAGTGGGGCCTGGGCTAGGCATGGAAATCCTCCATTGTAAATGTATTTGAGCATCCGTTTTGACTGAAAAGTAAACAAAGATACAGATTATATGAGCCTTCAGTGTTCATTGTTATTTACCTCTGCAAGATTCAGCGTGTTCTGTGATTCCTTTTCTAAAGGAAATGGTGCATTGCAATCAATTTGCTGTGTGCAGTTTTGAATGTCAGGGACATTTTTGTTGCTTAAGGAGCAGACTCATGAAGTAAGGGATGATGCACACTTTTTGAAGTAAGGCTATTTTAAGGATTAACTTCTAAGAGATTTCAGGTTCAGCATATCTAAAAGTACAGTATATACTTTCTTATTGTTTGCCTTTTTTTCCGTTTAAAGCCAAGCGGTATTTTAGGCAACAGCTAAAATGCATGAATTGAGGTCTATTTTTGATATTTTATTTCATTCCAGCATCCATTTTTCTGATGATTCTTTTAAATGTAATAAGTACACAAGCTATTGACTGTGATCACTTTTGAGTATTGACACTGTGTTTGAAAGTTCTCAGGAAACAGTAAACATTTCTTTATTATCAAAATTGAGTGTATAATTCAATTAAAATGTCACAATCATAAAATGTTTAAAGAAGCAAACTGCTCTGTGCACTAATTTGAAAAAAATAACTTTTTAAATGGAACTCCATGTAGCTTTTGTAGATACTTAGACCTCTCTTCACTGTTGGTTGAGTTTATTTAAAGAGCTTTTCTAGTCACCTTTGAACCCAAATGATTTCTCCAGATGTACAGAAGTGAACAATGTAAAAATCTTGCTGCTTCAGCAGAACAGGATCCAGCTGGCAGGGAAGTGGATCTGCAAGTCATTGGTTACAGCTGTGTTTCGATTTATGTGATGGTTGAAAAAATAAATTACTGGATTAGATGGCTAGAAAGAGGACTCTTTGTTTAGCCCTTGTGTGGGGACTGAAAGTGTTTATGGTGCTGTTTTCTGCAGAGCATTTGCAAAGTAAGCTGGACAAATAGACTTATTCAAAACTTCTCTGAAATGTTGTGCATTCAGCTTTATTTCTTTACAGAAGAAGCTGTATGTTTTTGTGCTGTCAGCCAGCAACCGTTTTTAAGGTCTCTTGGCCTTTGAGAGTGGCGGTAGCATTTTAGCAATGTCTTGTAGGCATTGCAGTTTATTACTGGAAGGCAGTTTCCTTTAGTTAAAGGTTTTAAAATGTGTTTCTTGGCATGCATACAGATAAATGTAGGGACTCTGTCAAAGTCATAACTTTTTAATGGGTTTAATATTTCAGCTCTGTATACCACTTACCTTTTGCTGTACATAATAATGCTGATGTAATTGTAAATCGAATGCACAATAATTTACAGAGCAGGCACCATGAAATCAGAAACTCATGCCAAGTGTTTGGATTATTGTATGTCTTATTTTAATGTTCTAACAATGTAGGTGAATAGTTTCTTCAGGATGGTGATTATTGTCTTATTACCTGATATCCTGATTCTGCAAATATTTCCATGCTTAATTTTGCTGAATAGTTCCACTGCCTTTGCTAGGGCTGCATGGTGTGTAGAGCTCTGCAAAACTTTGTTATCTATTTTTCTAAGAAATGTGTTAATTTTAAAAAAATTCTTTATACGATGGTCCTGTGAAACTTCATAGCTGCCTTTTCTACCAAAGGTAGCTTGAGTTGAAGGAGCTGAGACATAACTTCTTGCAGTAAAGTCCCAACCCCACTGAAGTCACTGGGCGTTTTGCCACTGACTTCTCTTAGGCTACAATTTCACCTTTGGAACTGGATTTTAATGCTTTTACTTAGATATCACAAGACCCACCGGTGATTTCTAAGTAGTGAGACTGTGAAGTGACAGGCTACCAAATGGGAACCAAAGATTTGCTATTAGATCAACAGTAGTTTTAAAGGCTTCTTGCAGATGGTATGGAAAGATAAATAATAGTCTATAACTTCCAGTCACGACAGACGGTGAGCATATAGTGCATTTTTTAAAGCTTTAGCTGGCTTTCAGCATAATAGTTTGCAAAGCCAGGAACTTTTCAGCACTTATATCTGTTTATTCAGCAATATTTCCTAGCAATTATTTTAGTCTGACCATTTAGCTTCATTTTACAGTCATAAAACAGCAGAAGCTGTAGCTGGGTATGTTACATTCTATTTATTAAAACATTTTTTAAGCAGTGTACAAACGTGGAGAATTATGGTTGTGATTAGATCATAATTGTCCTATCAAGATCTAATTAGTTTTCTAAAAACAGTTTGCGCAAATCATTTTCAAAGGATCGCCTTTATGAAATCCTACAAAATGCTGACCAAGGAGAGCTAAATGCCAGAAGAGGAGTTCTTTTCCAAGGAAAAAATGAAATCAAACAAGTTGGCCAAGTTCCATCATAAGCCACCCTCAGAAATACCAGAGAGAGGCTTAAAAAATATTTTAAATTGAATATTTCCCGTCCCCCTTTTTTTATTGCTGTCCCTGAGCAGCATTATTACACTAAGAGCCATGCGACAGAAAGTTGTGGTGATGCAGAATAAATAACCATAATGTATCGAAAGCAGACAAAGGTGTGATTGATCTGTCTGGAATTGGCAGACTCTTTCGCTGTGTCAGGCTGTTTCTTTGATCAATGAAGGTATAGCCTCTGACCCTTAAAAAAAATCAATGAGATTGATTGAAAGAAGAGAGAGAACTACGAGAATGCAGGATAGCTTTAACCTTCACTGTCTAGAAAATGGAAATATTCTGGATTTGCAGGCATTGAACCTGCTATTTTGTGCTTTCTTATTAGAATGCTTTGCTTTTCCCCAGCCTACTTCTGAAACTTCTTAAAACAAGGCTGTAGAAATGGTGTGTACAAATCTTTCTTACAAATGCTTATCTTCAAATCACATTGTAAAGAAAATAGGAGGGGTTTTTTTTTCTGTAGCAGAATTCTGTACGTTGCTGTTTGCAGTATGTACAGAATGCCTTTAATTTCCTTCTGTAAACTCCCATTGTTATTTGACATATACATATCCAAGAATCGGTGCTCAGAAAAATAGTTCAGGTCATTTCAGAGACACTATTCATCTGAATAAAGTCACTTTAATTGCCCTGTTCGCAGGACCAGGCCCACTGATGATTGCAACAACACTGTGAAACCAGTGTGGAGGGGTGCCTTCTGGGAATAAACATATTTCGGCGATCTTGTTACATGTAATTTTGCATTTTTATTGATTTTGTCTGTATCTCTATATACGTGTATACCTAATTAGAAAGGAAAGAGTAAAAATGTCATACTGGTAAATTTATGAAGTGGGATTTTTAAAATAGTGCTTGACACTTTATGTCTTTCTTATTGAACAGACTACAAATACAAGCTTGACTGTTTCGTCAAAAACAGTTTTATGAACAGTTGGAATTTCATTTTAGTACCAGGCCTTTTTTTCACATTGTGCTGATGAGGTATTAAGCAGTAACACAAAGCAATTAATGAAGTTAGTATAAAAGGTTTTCATAAATAGAAAGGTTAATTTATTCATTATTTTGTGCTTTTGAAGCTCAAGAAAATGCAAGTCAAAAAAGAATAAATATAGTTGTTAGTTTTCACAAAGAATTACATTTTAATTGAAAATGTCTGTGAAATCAAGGTCTATTGAATAGTATTCATATACTTTCAAAGTAATTCCAACTACAATGAATTCTGTTGTCGTGTGTCTGTGTTTTAATAAAGGGCAGGTACATTGACAAGTCAGCAAGGAGGTGGTGTAATAGCATTTCTTAAATAAGAAGGAGCTTGCGTAGGGACAGAAGGATATTGCTGTTTCTCTGCATTTTTATTTGTGTGATTTCCTCTCTGCGACAGATTGTGTAGGCTATATAATATATTTAATCTTCACAATCAGGAGGGAACTTCAGCTAAGTTACAAAAGGCACTGTTAGTACAAAAATAAGGCAAAGTCTGTAGCATTTCTGAACAACAAGTTAAGAGGGTAGATTTTTGTAATAGAACTGGGACTAGATAGTTATGGGATTTTTCTGAAGTCTTCATCTGCTTGCTTTTCATCTGTGAGATGAGAAGGTACCACAGACAATTGTACAAAACTATGGCATGTACTTAGACATAGATCACTCTAACAGTCTAATTCTTCTAAGTCACTTAAATGCTATTGTAAAGGAAGATAAAGCTTTTATTTTAATGGGTGTTCCTTTCATGGACACTGTGATGAAGAAACTTTTGCTCCTAGAAAAAAGAAGAGGGATGAGGGTTGTGTTTCCCAGTTGGAGCACACTGAGAATATGAAGATGAGAACTGTAAATCAGAATACCGTTAGAGATCAGTGCATTCCTCCCCTTGTGTTTGTTAGGTATATTCTGATTTTGCTCCAATAGTATCTAATTCTTGTCATCACATTCTCTTAACATTATTTGTTACTCTGGAGAATCCGTATGTTTCACACAAATTTTGTATTAATATTGCAAACTACCTTACCCTTAAAGTCTAACAAAAGGCTCATCCTGTGTTTGAACGGGGTTGGGTATCTGACATCCACATTCAGCTTCACCTCTCCTCCCCTCCCTTCTCAGTCCATAATTAACAATCCAGGAAATGCCTTTTTTTTTCTTTTTTTTTTTTATTTTGTGTGCTTGCTTGTTTGTTTGTTTGGGGTGGTTTCAGCAAGGGCTGCTACTCTCATTCTGTTCTTCATGTACACAAACTGCATCTTTCCAGTGCAGATGTGAATGCTGTCCCCTTGTGGATGATGCTTACAGTCCTACCTGCTGCCTGCAGAACTGAGCAGTACCCTTCATCCAGGTTAAGATGGTGTCTGGTGCATTCATTTAACATTACTGAAGGACAGAATTAAGGTTCTTTTTCTGTCTCATCCCACTGTCAGCTAAATCTTCACAGAAAAGATGCAAAGCTGAGGTCTTTTTTTTCCATCTGTGAGGAGTAATTTACTGCAAGGGAGTCTCTCCTGGCTGAGGTATAAGCCTGTTGAAAAGCACCCATGCTAGCAACTGAATAATATTCTAGACCAATTTTTTACATTTCTTCTAATGAAAACATCTGGGTCATTAAATCCAGCAGCCTATCTCCAATTATAATGTGTCTTGGATAGCAGGGTGCCCCGCGGACAGACCCCTGGCCTTAGCCTCTGCCGTGAAACACCTATTTGCTGCCCTGTCCGGCATCCACTCCTAGCACCTCTAGCAGCACAAATTCCTCTCCAAAATGTCATTGCCGTGGCACGGGGGCTAGTTTTGCTGTTCGGCATTCACACGGTTGCAGGGACTGAGGCTGTGTTCAGTCTGCAAAGCAGATCTATGGTTAAAAATGGTGTGGCTGTGCTTGGGAACAGCGGCAGTGTGTACGGACAGTGATGTAGCTGTAAATTAATGGGGTTTTCTTTCACTGTTATTGCTTGAGTCTATCAGCAGAATAAACCAAATTTAAGAGACCAAAATTCTGGATACCTACTACCTGGATTCTTTCTTTTCATCCTGAGAAACTGAGAGAACTGTGACAGTTGCTGGAGCATTTCTATGAAAAGCTTTTTGATCTTTTCAGGACCTGCATAGAAATAAAAAAAAAGTTAAATGGATGACATTTAATCCTCATACAGTGAAGAGTAATTACAGGCAAGATTTTAAAGTGGCTCTGCTTGTTTTCAAACCTGATGGTTCTTTTCTCCTTGCATCGCGTGAGGATTTACTGTACTGTGGATGTGAAATGTAAATGACTGGGCAATTCCATGAAATTCAGACATGCATACAAAAACGTCTTTCCAACTTTTTCACACTTACCCTCAAACTGAAAATGGATTTTCCTAGTGGTTGATTAGCCAGAAATGAGTTGTTCCTAACAAGGTTGAGGGGAGAGGAGTTCTATAATATTAGATTAGTGAAAGGAGTGAACGGCTTCAGTTTAATTCAACTAGTCTTCTATTTTTAATCTCCAAGGAAACAGCTGAGTTGAATGTTAATTAAACAGCAGTCTTTGATCCACCCAGTCACTCCCGGAGGCACAATAATAGTACATAAGCGCACACGCAGCAAATATGTAATAGGTACATTTAAAGGAGTGCATCTAACCTTGCCATATTCACATTTAAAATGTTTCTTGCTGACCCATTCTTATATTATTTAAACAGGGAAAGGGAAAAAAAGGGGAAAATGCTAAATTAAACTTTGATGATCTGCAAGGTAGGGCAGCAGAGCAAGTGTGAGTTCCTATTTTGAGGATGTATAAGGGTTAATGATTAGAAGAGTGGAATCAGGAAAGACCTTAAGCCCAGATCTATGACAGTGGTAATTGAGCTGATTGATTACGACATCTCCTTTCAGATGACTATTGATTTAATCTAGTCTGCAGTCCCGTTGGCCCCAGAGGTGCTCCCGAGTGAGGCTCAGCACTTGAACCTGGGTACTCTTCCCTACTCACTATCTGGATATAAATTTCCAGAATCTGCAGCCATTTATAATTTTCTCTCCTCTTTATGCTTTTATTCAAAAGCTTCTAATTTCAGCAGGCTAATGTTTTTAACCATTGAGGAGGCAGACGCAGGGAAAATGAGATGGCACAGACTGAAAAGGGTGGTTTAAAAAAAAAAAAGGGAAGACAGAGAGCTGGGGCTATGTGGCTAGTATTTGCATCTGTTGTGTCTGATTCGCAGAGCTAGCAAAGGCTGCTTTTGGAGGCAGTCCACAAAGCTGGGCTATCAGTAGGCAGTTTGCTGTACGTGCACGTTCAATTATTAAAATAGTAGACTTTTTTTTCTGTCTGATAGCCATAGCGAGGTCATGACATTAATTTATCCAGGGTATTGTGGGTAACTATACAGAAAAAAAGCATAAAGGGCACAGATGCTGGAGCAGCAAAAAATGGATGGGTCTGAGCAAAAGGAGATTAAGAGGCGATGACCAATCTAATGTACGTATAGCAGTAAGAAGCCGGCATCCGTCACAGACTATTGATGGCAATAAGTATTTTAAGCCAAGCTGTGCATGTGTTAATTTTTTTTTATACCTCAGTAAATGCTAAGCTGAATGCTATAATCCTGTATGTTTTTCAGTTTCCCAAATCTGATTTTAGTCTTGTTTTTGTTGTCTCATGCTTGGTGTTCTCTGCTCACTTTCTGTCTCTGTCTGTGGGTGTGTGCCTGTCTCCATCTCTCCCTTTCTCTGAGATTACAAACTTAACTGTTTCCTAATTGTCTAGTTTTGTCCGTCCTTTACCTAAGAAATTAATTACCATCACAACGACCGGTCATAAGCGTGTACAAACTGGGTTTAGGGCACGCACCCTGGTGCTTTGGCTTCCTGTCTTTACTTCGGGGCTACGCGGTATTTTCTTTTGGACCTTTCCTGCGAGTGGATGCCCTTCACGTTTGCTGCTGCTGTAAGGTTGCCAAATGGCTACCTGAGCCGGGACTGTGGTGTAGCACTGCATCCTGGGACCTGCCTGCCCGGCTACACCGAGAGTTTCTGCGGCACCAGGCAGTTTTGAGAATTGGCTGGCGAATTGCGTATCACCTGTCCCCTCCTCTGGTAAATAATTTTTATATCACGAATCACAGTGGTGTGGCATTGTCTGGAAAAATATTTCCCAAACACTGTTGGCGTAAAAAGGGAAAAGCCGAAAGATTGTCAACACCGTAAGTCATTAAAGTCCCTTGCCTTAAGAACAAAGGAACAAGGTAAAAATGCACACAATAATTGTGCTGTGTGGTTTTTCATAGCCTGTCAGAAAACTTGTGCCTGTGTTTCAGTTAACAGCCTTTATGCTTTGTTTTGTGTTGTGTATTTTATATACGCATCGTGAGTTTCTCTGTGTGTGTGTGTGTGTTCAATACGTGTGTATGTGCACAGACTGCTCTACCAACACGGAGCAAACACCGTGCAGATAAATACACGAGCACAGCTCAAACGTGCGTTTTTGATACTCGGTGTGGTGGTGCGAGTGTATTGCCATTGTTCTCTCGCAGTGCTCCCTCTGATGCAAGCAGCTTCTATTTTTTATTCTATTTTTAATTAAGAAGTCTAAAACAAACAAAAAAAAAAGAAAAAAATACTTAGTCCAGTTAAATACCAACTGAAGTCCAGAAACTCACGATTTCAGCAGAGTGAATGGTTATTCAGACTCTGGCAGTGTTTTGGCTATGAGACAATCCCCACTTATAAAGAGCACAAGGGGGAAGGGGGGAGAAAGAAAATGATAGCATTAATTTTGAGGAAGATTAATATTAGTCCTTTTAATTTCCTTATTTTCTGAAGAAATTAATCCTTGTAGCTTTTGAGAGCTAGTGTGTCCTTCCCACTGGTATGTATTCAAGCAAAGGAAAAAAATGAAGAAGGCGTAGAATAAACTCCTAAGACTGTTCAAGAATTACTGGCACTATTTCTCTCTGCATCACGTGTGAGCCCGGGTTGCCTGCTATTCCTGAGGCAGAGGATTGAGGATGAAAGTCTGTGTGTCAGAGCCTGTTTTCACAACTGCATTTGGAGATCTGTCTTATTGATTAGGAAAAAAAGGGGGTGGGAATAGGAGTGTGAGGTGAGGGGAGGACCGACTGACTACTGGCTTATTGCAGCTCAAGACATTTTCTTCCGGAAAGATGTCAAACAACTGAGACACAGCAACAGAGGAAGTAGAAAGGTGGAAAAATAAGAAGAGGGACCCTTTGGAAGAGATGAAGGCATTCCTTATGAGAGCCTTGAGGCTTTTTTTTCTTCTAACATCTGACCCACAAGGGCTAGAGTGACAGCGTCATGCAAATGCTGCAGTCCAGCAGGTCTGAGAGAGGGTGGATGCTAGAGAGTGAGTTAATGTTAATGATGAGTGCAATGAAAATACCAGCCGATACCACCCCCTCCACACACAACTGCTCTGAGTCAGCATCCGCTGCTTTGCCGTGCCTTTCTGTGCGTGTGTGTGTGCATGTGCGCGCGCATGTGTGTGTGTGTGTGCGTGTGTGTGTGTGCATGGAAGGTAAAGCCAGTCAGTCAGTGAGAAGCAAAGGTACGTTTGAGAGCAACGAAAATCTGACTGATTTCCATCTTCAGAGCATCAGATGTATTCCCTAAAGAGGATGGGTCTATGCGATGGGGGTGGTATAATTATGTTAATGTCATATTTATAGGGGGGAGAGATTTTTCATTCTAATTATTGATTTGAAAGCTGTGGTCAAAATTGTTTGTTAAATCATGGTCAGCTTTGTAAAAAAGAAATTGAATGAAATCTAGGGACTGCTATACATATATATCTCTCTCATATATATATTTTGTTTCGTTTAACTATTTTGTGTCTGAGGCGTAACTGATTGAACGGTGCACAGTGACAAAGAAACGGCTCTTATATAATGTTGCATTATATCATCAGCTGAAATAATATTTTAAATAATCCAAAATGTTCTGAAATCTGAAGTGTCATTCTGGAGGTGACGGTGAAGGGCAGGGGTGGGGGTGGGGGGCACGGGCAAATCTTTTCTTCAGCAGAATGCTCTGTACAGCTTTCTTGTAAATGGATGATTCACCTGTTCGACCAGCAGAGATTCTAATTCTTTCCCCCCCTCTTCTCTTTTTTCCTTTTTAAAGCTGAACAGCTTCCCGAAGAGCACTGAGATTTCTGTGCCAGATTCTGCTCCAGTGGCTAGGACCTTTATGGCTGCTGTTTCTTTTGCTCTGGGCTCTGATGGAAAAAAAAAAAAAAAAAAAAAAAAAAAAAAAAGCCACGGTGGATCCCATCCCTAAAGTAGAAATTTTCTTTTTTCATTCTGCAAACAAGACTAAAGATTGGAGGAGAATGAATGCAAAAGTAATTTGGGATTGTGGTTGTTCCATTAAAAGTGTTCGGCTTCAGAATGAAATTATTTGGGAAATCTGAGCATTTCTTCTTACTGTATCGACAGTATTTGAAAGTTATGTGTGCTTTGAGTAATCTGGTTCAAGTGACAACAATCTCTGCATGTCAATGTTTTCTACAGCTTATGGAGTGAGAACCAGTTTTGCCATTGGAAAGGAAGAAGCTTTTGATAGCAGTCTGTAGAAGGATTAAATGTGGAACGTGGGGAAGAGGCAAAAAGTGACTATACGCCCAAAGGTTATCCTCGCATCGTGGATGGGTTTAAAGTAGTCTGTAACCCAGGGCCCACCTGAACAGTAGGACTGAAAGCATAATGGGGAAATATTTCAATTAGAAACCCCTTAACAAGCATTTAATCCTTCTTTCAGGCATTAAGGGAAATACAATAAAATTGTTACTGTACAAATCTGCTGGAAGCAGATTTTAACCCATTTGTAGATGCTTCCCTCTGATGCATTATAATCTGGCTACTTGTGATACCAGGCAGTGAAGATTTTTCTCCTGTGTTCTTTGTTTTTTTCTTTTCAAAAGTTAAGGACTATAAGTCTGATCAGTCACCTGATACATTGTTTGAATGTATGCATGTGTCTTGCCTGCTTATTTGATCTTTTCTGCCCCCTAAATGAAACTGTGGTTTGTTTATCTGGGGGGAAGGAGGGGCTGTTGATTTGGGGGGGACATTGGTTTTTGGGGTTGTTTTGGTTGGTTTTTTGTTTTTGTTTTTAACAATAGCAGTGAAAGTTTTACTGACAGTGATTATGACTACTAAGCAATTCAGTTTATTGGAAGACGAATTCTACTGGATCATATCAGACTTTTCCTAGTCCCTGAGACCCTAACTTGTGAGGTTTTTTAGCAACAATCACAAGTCAGGCTCTTGGGACCTAGGCGGAGGGGAACCAGCAGCTTTGGACTGTGATTGTTTCTCTGCAGAATTTAGAGAACCAAAGGAGCTTTCCTTGTCTGGAAGGGAAAAAATGAAAATATATCTGTTTCAAATGTTAAGCAGCAGAACTGTTACTAAAAGAAAAAAACCTGTTATCCATTGTGCAACATTAGGATGTTACATATTTGTATGTTTAGAAAACTGGACTAGATGCCATGTAACATTTAAAATTAAAATTTAACCTGAATGCCAGTTTGCACCTCCAAAAAAAAAGAAAAAAAACAAAAACGCAAAACAAAAACAAAAAACCCAACCCAAAAAAGAGATACTAAAATATACAAAAAGCTTTCAATCATAATATTATTGTTATTATAGACAATTCTGATAATTACCACAAAGTATATTTTCAGCTGTATTGTTACAGCATTAATTAACTTTTAAAACATAAAGCATAAACACTGATGTTTGAGGCCTAGAAAACATTCCTTCTATTGTTTGAATAATGATTTCAGTCTACAGGAAAACTGTTGCTTAGCTTTTCCTGTAACATGGGACAAAGATTTTTTTGTAGTTAGTTGCCATCATTTTTCTTTGTCTAAGTGAGAACACAATATGGCATTTAAAATACTCTCTCATTTAATTTACATTTCAATCTGATAGAGAGTATTGATGCAAAAAATCATACTACAGCATTAAAATCGCTTTGCACACAGAATGACATTTCTTGTACCTGTGCAGTTTAAACTGAGCTGGCAGTACTCTAAGTACCAGACTCAACTTCTTGCCTCTCCATCCCTTTTTGCAATTTTTGCTCCTCTAACAAAAAAACAGTGAACTTTAGATTGTCCCCTTGTGTTAAGTACTTCACTGACTTTGCATAAGGAGATTCACAAGCACACAAGTTACTCTGCGCTGTTCGTTAGTCTTGAACTTCTGATCAAACACATGGTTTGATTGGTATTTCTGAACGTTTCATAGGTGGGTTAGTTCTGAGTAATTTTTCTCTGTTTGCTTTGTCTAACCCAAGATGCTGCAGGACCTTGTTGATACATCAGACTTCACTGACACAAAGGCTTCACACAGATCAGGCATCTAAACTATTTGTTCATTTCAGAAGTGGTATTTTGGCTGCAGTATATTTTTTCCACTTGTGTGGGAAGAATTGTGTTTTATTGTAAGCATCAACACTATTGTTAAAATAAATTGTTCTTATCTGTTAGTATAATATTTTTTCTTGTTGTCTTGTTTTCTTAAGAGACAGAAACTATGTAGTTTTCAAGTTGCTCAAGATATAATTAGTCTTTAAATAGTCATAAAAATATTGCCTTAGCAATTACAATGATGATACAGTTCCTGTAAATATGCAATTTTTTTCTTCATAAACTGTCAATCCCACATGCTAAGAACACTCAAAAGAGCTACTTGCAAACATTCAGACCCAGAGGTAATTTTTTAACACAGATGCATTATTCAACATTGACTTCTGTTACAGCAATGTTAGAAAAGTAGATCTGAATCTGGAGAGAAAATATGAATGTACCTAGCTAGGTGCTACACTCATGAAGCGCTTTAGTAGCAACTGGCATGTATTATGTGCAGTATTTTTCAGTACTGAAAATTATGTATTTAAGATACTGATCAGGTGAACAGGTATTCTGGTCATTCAAGCTATATAATGAGATAAAGCTGTGTTGTGTATAAGTAAACATATGTCAATACACAATTTAAATTATGCATAGTATTTATCAAAATAAAAATCCTTGTAGATTTAATAGATGTACAATGCACACATCTGTACGTATTAAAGATTGTCATTGCATTTATTTTTGAATCAGCAAAATTTCCTTGAATGTGGATGGTTCACATTCAGCACTCTGAATTAATTTTGCATTTAATACTGTACATACAATGAAGGTGAAGATGTAGTGTGAAACATGTCTCTGTCAGTCTGAGGATTTCAAGTATACTCTGCTCTGCAGTGAGAGTGAGAAGAAAATGAATCGTTAGAAACCCCTACCTGGCTTATTAGGTGCTACAGCCAAAGCCGGTAATATGCAGTACTGCCTCTGCACTACTGCTTGAACTGGGATACCTCCAGTGGCTCTTCTCTGCCCATCAGGCTCACTGCTGCCCCTTGCCACAGAGATGAAAAAGTTGGTACACTGCCTTCCTTTTCCCTCCTCCCTCTTCTTCCCCAGTTTCAACACAGCAAAGCCAACCTCTGGTAGCCATTGAACTCCTTGTGGTGGGCAGAGGCAGATGGAGGGGAGGGAGAATCCCAGTCCTCACCCGGGCAGAATTCCCACCAAGATCAACAAGACGTTTCCCTGTCCTGGGACTACGTGACAATGCCTACAGACACCATGCAGAAAGCAGTCTTGTTTACACATTGACAGTATATGAAAGCTGTCTCTATTAGCACAAATAAACGGAAAGCATCATCTTCAGTATGCTATGCTTAGGTATGTGTACAGAATTTCAATATATTCTCATTTCTATATGTCTTTATGTTGTTTCAGTCCAAAATGCTTTTAAGTGCTATTTAATATGCGATTTTGGAGTAATCAGCCTGTGCTACAACAAAAACAAAAAACCAAAACACAAGCTCTTGCAAAGGGGGAGGAAGAGCGAAAGAGAGAGTGAGAATGATGTGTGGTGCATACAAAAAAAGGAATGATATTAACAATTCGATGAATTCCTAGTTGGTAGACCAGACTGAGCCAGACGCATATATTAACGGCTGTCTGCTGCTGATGTGAGCCTGCTCAATGCAGTGGAAATGAAGGATCACCTCGTCTCTGACACCAGCTTATTTGTACGTTTTAATTTTAAAAAGGAAAATCGCTGTTTTACATAAACATCTTAACCCCTGCATTATTTTCTTTCTTTTTTCCTCCCTCATATTGTTTGCTAATTTACTGTCAACTTAAAGTGCTGTTTAGCTACAGCCCAACAAAACGTCAGTCAAAAAGCAGAGGGAAGTATTAGCTTCTCTTTTGTCTGCCATGTACAATTGAGTTATTATTATGATAATTGTCTACTTTAATTTTTAGTCTTCGTGGGAAACACAACAATTTTCCAGAGCTTCATTTTTGAAGCATTTTAAGTTTCAGCAAGATACCATTTCATTTTAAACCTAAACAACAACAACAAAAATGCCTATAGCTCAAGCTGGGGTGATTTGATAAATTCTTTTCATTAACCTGAAAGTCTTTAGGACCTTAATATAATATTACATATATGGGACAGGATTTCTTTTCAAGCCATATAAACACTAGAATCCATTAATACAGTGCTGAAGACTGTTACATGAGTCAGGGGAATTCCAATCCAAGTTAATTACTGTTGGAATTAGAGGAAAGAATATTTTACTTGTAGTTGTATAACAAGAATCTACAATTATCACATTTCAGGGCATTGCTCTATTCATTTGATGAAAAATGTCAATGAAGTTTAACAGAAGATGTTATGCAGTTCCACGGGTAATGAAAATCGGCACATTCACGATTAGCTAACACAACATTTTCAGTGTGTTAATATGCAGTGCAGCAAGAATTTCTGTAGGCAGTAAATGTAGCCATCATTTTGATTTGCCCATATGATGATTATGCTCAATTCCTGACTGGGTACTTAATTTCACACTGAAAAGCAGTCATCTCCACTTAGGAACTGGCTGTAGCCTAGGAAAAATTAAAAAAAAAAAAAAAAAGAAGAAAGAAGGGAAGTCTGACTGCTGCCTGAGGTCTATACCTAGCTAGGCAGTCAGTTAGATACATGGAATAGAAAAAAAAAATCTGTAATCGTATAAAAATGCCAGCTGAAACTGTATTGCTCAATTAAAAGTAAATTTATTTTGTTAGGTTCATTTAAAGAATTTTTGTCCAAACAACTGAGACATACATTGCCTTGTTAAATTTTTTCATTGTTTGATGATTACAACAGCATCTTCAGAGTTTGTTGGATTCTGTGGCACTCCATTCCCTGGCAACGCTAGAGTTATTCTTACCTGATGAGTTGTATTCTGACCAGAATCTAGCTCTGTTAATTTGTGTACAAAGCTGTGTTTTGCTTGCAGTGCCCGAGCAGCAACAAGTGAATGGACTATGGAAGCCTTGGAGAGTAAGTGAACGTAACATTATTAAGATCAACACTGATAAAATTATTTCATCTTTATAAACATCTTTAACCTATTAAGTAAGATGTAAAATTAATCACAGAATCATCCAGTTGATTATAGACTAAAGTTTGTCTGGTAGGCTTTCAGGATGCAATCTTTAATCCTGTTCCTGCTTGTTTAGGAGTTAAGGTTTAGTCGTAATTGTACGATAAACTAGATAGGGTAATGATAGTTTGAACAATGCAAGTGTCTTATGGGGGGGAAAAGCAGATAATATTCTGTACTTTTCTCCTGCTTGTTAGCTGTTACGGTGGGGCTGTGACTCTCTACAAGTAGTATATTCATTTATTTAAATGGCCAAGCAAATCAATGAGGTTTTGCTGAGTAATTTAGGGCTGGTAATTTTGGTTTTGGCTTTGGGTGTTTTTCTTCCAGCACTACCCCCCCAACTCTTTTTCTCGGATGTGTGCGTGTCATGCATGGGAGGGTATGAAGGAAAAACAGCTCTTCAGCAGAGATGTGTCCCACCCCTTTAATTAAACTTTTCCTGCACTATGTAAAAAACACTGGCAATGTGTAAATCCCATTCTGGTTTTTTTATTTTATTATTTTTTTTTGTTTTAACAGATTCCTAAGTATTATATTAAGATACCTCAGTGATGAAATACATATTAAAATAGTTGCACTAGTAAGTCACTGGATACTGAAGGGGTTGGATGGCGTCGGCGCAGAGCCAGCTGGAAGATTTTTTTTCATTTCTTTTCACCTAGTAGGCTCCTTAAGCATTAGGCAGAACTCAGTATGTGGCTAAGTTATTGCTCTAGTGTTCATCACACAAAAAGCAGTCTTAGCATTCGTAAATTTTCTTCAGGGAGGTTTCTAATCTAGACAGCATTTGCGTTTGGGGATTACACCACAGTCTGTTCCCCACCACCTCCCCCTCTAACATGTAGCCCTTTCAACTTCTTCAAAGAAGTAGGAGAAAGTAGGTTCTTTTATTAATAGCAGAAAACAAACCGACTGCTGGACTTCCGCAGCAGAGCTCACATAATGCGACAGGGTGGGAACTGTAACAAAGGATGCTTGAATGCACTAAACGTATAGTGAAACGCCATTTACATTCACTGATGGAGCTTAAAGTACAATAAGTGAGAAGTTTAAAGTAGAAATAAGCAGGGGCATGAAAAGACTTCAGTGAAGGTAGATGCTTCTTGAAAAGTTTGACACGGGATTTAATTTCAAGCTCGAGTCTTTCCTAGCAGAATGCGTTTCTTCATAATACACCCCTTTACTCAAGAGTCTCCAACAGATGAAGGTAAATCAGATGAAGACAGTATCTTCGATGCATAAAGAAGTAGATTCTGTTTATCCAGTTTATATACTGGTTTTCGTATGACTGAGACAGTTACCAGTGGAAAAGTCTTCATGGTTCATTGTCTGTTCCTCTGCACTATCTTTCCTCTGCAAACTGCCTTTGGTGTGAAAGGAACGACTTTGTCTCTAGCAATAACTTTGATTATGGGATCCTCCTCTGGTTTCTAGTTCTCTTCTAAAATTTATGTGTACATGTTGGTATAGGCACACTGGAGCATGGGATGAGTTGTTAGTTGTTTTTTTTTCTGCTAAAGGCTATTCTGTGAAACCTATTCACAATATTACTAGTGAGTAGCTGTCACCTCTCACCTTCTCTTCCGCCATGGAAGAGAATCATCTCTTTGCTTCAGCCTGTTCTACATCTCTGCTGTGAGGCCCCACAACAGGCCAGCCTCGTTCTCCTAGGACTTTGAATTAGTCCTGCTCCCATTTTTTGCGTTTTTCTCTGTGAGGTTTCTTCATCCTGAACATCAAGGACATGTAGATTGGCCCTGCCTGTAACTTTTTGCAGGATCTGCATCCCCTCCCTTGGCCCTGTTCAGAAACAACCGATGTCCGAGGTTACATGTTAGGTTGCTAGTTGCAGTTTTCCTGATAAAGCACTTGTTCGTTTTCTTCTGGAGACTAGCACGACAGCCCTGATCACCGCGCGGTCGGAACAGAGGATCGTTTCTGCAACATCAGATTTAGTCACTGTGATCTGGGGAGGGGGGCAGCTGCAGAACAACTTTCTGATGCTCTCTTCAGCACAGGTAGATCCTGATGCGCATGAAATATTAGCTGCCAGCATTTTGTCAGATTCACATTTCCAGAAGTTTTGACAATCAGTTCTTACCCTTGAGGAGCCTAGTTCTGCTTTGGGCGTACAGCAGGCAGGCAGGCGGTTCTGCTCGCAGATCCTCGCAGCGCCTGCCCTCCCGCAAGCAGCCTGCAGGAGCCTAAGGCGGGTACAGCACTGGCCACGGCCAGCACCTCACCCTCCCCATCTGCACGGGGCCCCGACAGCACAGGTATCGACTTCTAGCAAGCCTGGTGTGCGAAATGGCCGATGCAGACATTTCGTGGTGGGATTTACAGCTTTGCACCGCAAGCAGAGGATTCATCTCTCTGTTGGGAAGATTTCTCACAAGACTGAGTCTACACAGTGCTTACAGCTCCTGCTCACGTATTTATATGCACGCATTGGAATATCCAGGGAGTTAGGTTTAGTGTTAGATTTCAGGTGAACCTAGGGGAGTGTGCTTTTCTGGTGTTTATCGTCAGCATGTTATTTTGGATATTAATTCTCAGACTTATGCCTCTATCTGAAATGGATGAGTATGGTCAAAATATGGACGTTTTAGGAGTCATTGGGGCACCCAGTTCTAAAGCAATGGCTGGATGTTTAGAAGCAAAACAGGTTACCAGTACAATGCTGGAAGCCTCACCCAACTGACTCAGAGGGTTAGATTTCTTGTGGGTGTTGCCAGTATCTGCGTATTGAGCTTTGGCAGGCTTTTATGAGTTAATAAATTCCAAAAGCTGCAGTTTGGCTCTCTGAAATTTGGTAATCATTTCCTAAATGCTAGTGGGAAATCAAAATTGCTATGTGTAATAACTAACACTTTTTTAAAACCCTTCAAACGCTTCCAAACTGCCACCTACGTGCTCTTCTTTCCGGCATCAATGGCTAAAGATTTAGGGTCATTTCCTGGCAGCCAGCACGAACACAGACAGTTCCCTTGAGCTTCCTTTCAGTGAGTCAACCTTTACGTCCTTTCCCTGACACTTGCCCTGTGCTGGTCACACAGACTGTGGGCTCCTTTGCGTGAGGACCACCACTCACTAACTGGCAGCATGATAACCAGCACAGCGGGACCTCGGCTTTGGTTAGCACCCGGAGGCCACGGTATAATGCAAATAATAGCAAAGCATTCAGCGGCCAGTAGGTGATGTTACAGTAGTAGTGTGGTGGGACAGTCGATGTATTTCTTTCACATCCCTCTTTGTGTTGTTTCTTCTTCAGGTGTCTGCAGTAAGTTACTGCCGTGGCTGGGAAGAGAGAGGGGCACACCTGGACAAGCTATGGGATCTCACATCCCAGTGTTCATCTGGTCTCCATTGAGACTCTTCAACTTTGTGTTGGCACCCACATTTTTTTTCAGATTAATATTTTTAATGGTTCAAATGATCTCCTACAACAGCTAGTAAGAAAAAAACATGTTAAGGAGTAGCTCCAAAGAGAGTCACTGGGGTCAGCATTTTTCTGTAAAAGCTGTCTTTTTGTGTGTCTCAGTTCTGTATAATTTTACCATGGCCAAAAAATCCTTCAGCTGGCATCCAGCTCAGATTATGAAGGGACAGAAGACCTTAATATCTGCAGTAGTATTGTCAGACAACTTGCAGTCTCTCCTGCCCTATGGTAAAACCTTGGCTGGATGCCATCCTCAACCCTTTCTGCTTCTGGGTACCATCTGCAGTTCACTGAAACAGGAAACATGGTACCACACGAGGCTTGTACCTTGCATGCACTAGGCAAGGAAGACAGCCAGACATCTCCTCCTTCTTTGTTCCCCTCCTTTACCTTCCCCACTGCCTCCTCCCTTGCTCTTTTCCCTGGTGTCTCCCACACATAGCAGAAATATCACATGTCCGCTGCCAAGGCAGACTCAATCATCTAGTCTGATGACTAGATAATCCTCCATAAAACATGCCAAGGCATTCACCAAACAACTCCCACATCAACACCATCAATTTCTGTTTGGTTAGCATGTATATTTAGGATTTGGGATGGCAGAGAATCCATAATAACCCCAGGAACAGTGTCCCAGTAGTCTATTACATCACTATTAAAAACATAGGCTTTATTTCTAGTTGGAATTTGTTTAGCACCAGCTTCCAGCTACTGAAACTTTTCCTGACAATTTAAATGGTCATTTGCTTTCACCTCTTAGCATTTTCATTGAAAAATTAATGAGATTGTCTTCACTGTCTTACTGTAAGTTAGGCTTTGGGGAAGATCCGATCATGTTGCTTGTTCATGTTTGAACCCTTCCCATTGTGTCAATATCCTCTGCAAATACTAAAACCAGAACAAGCGATGTCATGTGAGGAATGTTATTGCTGGTTGTGCTAGTAATTCTTCTTTTCTTTTGTTTGACATCCTCATATATCTTGGTTATTAGCTCCTTCACTATACTGAGACCACAAGGATAGCTGAAGGAATAGAGAAATAGATTTGAAAAAGGCTTGTCTGTGCTGCTAGAAGGTGCCTAATGTCAGCTAAAATTAGTAGGAGTTTAGCACCTAAACTGTTAAGTACTTCCATTGCTTTTATTCAAGCAAAACTTTATGTTAATGGTGGGAGAAATAAAAGAATTAGCTCATCAGTGTTTGATTAAATATTAGCCAGGTAATTTTTAACCTCCATTAATCTATTTATTGAATAAATTGTGCTTAGTTTAAGAAGGAAATGACAGCAGCTGTATTATTCCTATTATTTGAAGACTTGGTTTCAGCATTTTCTGTGCTTTTAGTACACTCGAGTTACAGGTATAGATCCTAGAAATGGATTAAAATATATCCATATGTTAAAACCAGGCAATCAGTCTCACTTTTTACAGGTATTCATCTAAACAGCTAGGAGATAGCTAGCTAAAGGATTATTTTTAAAGTGTTTCTCTGAAGTTCTGTAACCTACTCCCTTCACAAGCCCTGTTTGTCTGATCTCAGTAGATCTTCAAGCCTATATGTTTTATCATTTTTCTATCAAGGGTTTGGGGAGGAGGGTGTGGGAAGACTGATCTTAGATAAGCAATGCAAGTTGGTTAAGAAAGGAGAAGGCTGTCATCTCCAGCCTTTCCCGACACAGCAGTACAGTTCCAGACAGCCACCTGAGTATTATCGCTTTGTCTCACTACAAATCACAGCCTAGTGATGGCCAAGGCTGACACCTTGACATTTTCAAGAAGAGTAAAAGACCTGATTTGAATGGAAATCAATTTCATTTCACAAATCTTGGGATACTACACCAAATCTAGTCTTGTTCTTTCTTGTGTCTTATTCAGAATTTCCCTCATCTTGATAAAGGATTAGTTGTGTTATACAATAGCTTTCGTTTCCTACGTACAGTTTAAAATTAAAGAAATAAGAGTGTGTGAGCAGTGCATCGTGGGACCTGGTTCCACGTAGGCGTGGGAAAGAAGCTACCTTTTCCGGCCGCCTGTTGAAGGTGATGGGCACAGCTCCTTTGGCTGACGGTGCAACTTTAACTGCCTTACCTTTTTGCCACCTGCACAGGCAGGAGCTAGCCTGCGCTGGCTCAGAGCGTGCGATCTCACCGCCCTGCTCCCCTGGACAGGAATGCCTGTGGGGTGCTCCAAGGGGGTGCCAGAGCTGGTACACCAGGACTTCCCATTGCACAACAAATTTTCTTGCTTGTAACTGCCTCTCCACACCCAAAATGTTCCAGAATTTCTAAAAATCGCCACTACATTTTTTATTAGTTGAACACAGAAAAAGAGAGCCCATGCGAATGGAATTAAAGTTGTGTTTTCTTTTTTTTTCCTTTTGCCTAGTTTGTTAGAACGTAGTGTAAAAGCAGGATACTCCTCATTCAAGGAGGGAGGGGAATGAGCTTAGTGATTGTAGCACCCCCTGTACTGTTGCTCTAACGTAAATAAATACAATCCAAAACTTGCGTTGTTCCAACTGTCCAATAAGTATCACAACAGCTCTTTTGGAGGAAGGCTCCCTCGTGTCACAGATGGGATAGTGCATGTAGCCGCTGCCCCAGCTGAAGGGCTTAAGATGTCATCAGACCTTCAGTGGCTGAAGGTCCAAAAATGACCCTGAAGTATTCTTTCTACTTGTTACATGAGGAGCTACCATACAATTTCTGTTTTCTTACTTGGCAAAACAAAACAATTTGGAGGACACTTTGGTTAAAAAAGGAGGAGGAAGGTGGCATAATGTAATGGATATATGAGAATTTAAGCCAAATGAGTAAGCTGTGCCTACATTTGGCAACAGATACATTCCTGTCTTAAACTGAAAAAGAAAAAATAGCCTTAGTGTACAGAAGATTAAAAATGTCTGATGGCCATTCTGTGTTTAAGCCCCTTAAACGGGGTAGTGTGAAACATGTAGCGGTGACTATAGCAACAGGTGTGGAATCAAAGATAAGGATTTCTCTCTTTCTGTCTGTCTTGCCTGCTGCACAATACTCCTGAAAAAAAAAGTAAGAACCTCATTAAAACCATGCATGTATAACACAGAACTAGCGCATCAAATGACTTTCAAAGGCCATAGCTATGTGCTGTCTAGACACTGTCCGCTGGCTTTATCGCAGCACATCTTAAGAAGGAGCAAAAGATAAGGTGCTGATGTGGAAAGAAATGCTAACAATTTAGCAAATTGCTATCATCTAGCCCAGAATCTTTTCTGTCTGACAATAGCCACTAGCACGTGCCCAGGGAAAAGGATAAGATCGGGACAAGTACAGTGATATTTCTCAGTGACTAACAGGTGGTACCAACCTGTTTAAGCACCCTTGGCAGATTTTTTTTTTCCTTTCTTCTGTGCATGTGTTTAATTACTTCTGCTTTAACTGCATGAAGCCTTTTGATATCATAACAACGGTGCCTTTTCTTGATCACAAATGTCTCCATGTTCTGCAGATCCATTTGTGACTGAGGAGCACTGAGAAAATGTTGGAGCCCTGTGTACGTGGTTTTCATGGACTTCCAAGGTGCAACACCTCTATGCAACCTGCATCATTTTGCTCCCTGGATCTGCTTTCTCTAAGTTTTTTACTGACAGGTAGAATTTGTAATGTGCAGTTATATGACAGATTTTACCCAAGGCTAATATTTTTCTTCTGATATATATAACTTATTGGGAAACTTTTTCAGCCACACGCTGTTCTGTACAATTCTGTGATTCTGTGATTTGAAGGTGAATTAGATCAGAGCTGTGATATTTGGCACTGTGATCTTCTCATAGTTGTTTTTATCAGTGCAAATCACACCCTGGAAGACAGAGGCATCTTGCAACCTTGTAGTTTCCAAAAAGGAATGAGCTGGCCTTGTTCAAGTTGAGGGAAGCATTTGTCATTGGCTTCAGCTGCTAAGATGTCATCACCAAAATTAAATGTTTTGAAGAGTGGCCACTATTCTCACAAGACACTTACTTAAACTATTTCCACTACTGAAAAGCTCCATACTATGAGCTTGATCCATTTGTACTTAATATATCCACAAATTACGCGGGGGACAGTGTAATGCACACTGGAAGGCATTTTTCACCATAGCAGCCCTTGGGAGAACATCATACCTACCAAGTCACGGGTTTTAAGAACAAGATGAAAAGTTTACATTGAAGACTGAATCAAAGTGAAATACTAGCTCTGGAAAAGGATTTAAAATAAACTATATTAATAGACTGAAAGGTTCTCTTTGGATTTAATTTAAAAAAATATATAAAATGTATTTTAGCTAGTTTGCTCAGGGTCTAAAAACCACAACAAAAAATAGAAACAAGTCAAGTGGCCTCACTATGTATCATTTACATGATGCAAAACTATCCTGGCATATTTCTAATGGAACATCAGTTTAAATATTTAAGTGTTTAGTTTAAACTGAGATTTTAGCTTTTAATATAGCAGCCTTATTGGATGATTCATGTAGACTGTACATGAGCTTTTTAAAGTAACTATAGCATGTCAATTTGTAAATTGTGTGATTTTACTAAAGAGTCTCTGAAGTAATTCACAATCCCTGTTTTTAAGTCAGTCATTGAGTTCTTATTTCTTAACCAAAATTTAACATCTAATAGTAAGCGCTGGTTTTAAGAGGATTAGATCAAGTAAAGCTACTCTGCTGTGTAACGCCAGTCTATTAGGACATACTGCAGCATGGCTGATGAGGCCAATCAAGATGGATTCATATGGTTACTTGGTATTTCTTTCAGACCTGACTGCATAGCAAGAACCTTTGAATTTAATGTTAGTTGTTCAGCACAGTGATGACTAATCTGTGTAAGAAAATCCAGTTTACCCCGTATGACTAGGACAAAGTCGGTGACAACTCCATTTCTGTCCCCTTTGCCTAGTCATTTAAACTGTGTAAAATAAAGGTGGCACCATTTTTCCCCTGTTTGATAATAGGATACACAACTACACAATACAGTGGAAAAGCAAACTGTCTGCTTTAAAGGCAGCTCAGAAAACAAATAAGCTTTTGGTGTAGGTAACCGTTGTGCCCAGTGCATTTATCTAACCTGACTATGCTGTGGGGTGGTTAGTGCAGCACCAAGCCCAGGTTACTAAATCCTCTGGAAGAGGTGAGAGCATCCTTGGAGCCAAGGGTTCAACCACCTCTGCCGCTGTGTGCTGGACACCTCCTCTGGGGCTTACCCATAGTTTTTGTGCAATCACGTGTTAGAACCAGTAAAACTTACTTGTCCTAGTGACAGTGACTGCTAAATTTAGTACTTGGGACTTCAGAGGACCAAAAAGTCGTTAGAAATGTTTAGAAAATGTAGAGAGGCTATAGATGTCTCATGCCATTTGCCTTAGGACATCCTACTGGTGCCACTCCAGAAGACTGAAAGTCCATAGGGACTGTGTGATGTGTCTGCCAACATCATATAGATGTCTCAAACACTCCAAGGCATCACAAAGGGCAACAGACACATACACTAGAAAATGGACTCATGGGTTACCTGTCCTGTTCCATCGGGCTCTCATGAACTTTACAAACTGCGTATTTTGTTCAGAAAGGTATCTCCCAGAAAATATTCCAGTGTGACTATCACAACCATTATCGTTTTTGGAGTTTATATTTTCAGGGGGGAGTTGGATAAAAGCACAGCATAGTGAAATATGTCAGTGGATGCTTGTGTGTAGCTCAGGTTTATGTAAGCTGGAGTTTCATGCCGAGACACAAGCCAGCCCTTGACCACTGTTACTGCTAAAATGGTCAGATCATGATTACCTTTTTTTTACTTTCTTCTTTATTTTTTTTATATTGATGTTAAAAGATAGAGTCCTTGATCAATAGCTGTCTCTAATATTTCTGCCATCACAAAGTGGTGCTCTCGTTTTTCATTAATTGGTCTTTTTCTAGTTTTTCATTAATTGGTCTTTTTCTACTGTTTCCTACAAACGTCAGAAGATCAGCTGAGGCACAGGTTTGGATTTCAGCTGTGTAAACACATACAATGTCAGTACTCTAGTTTACCCTTTTCCTAGCTGCAACGAGCAGTTTAAAGTGTACAGTCTAGGGATTTGTTAGTGATAAATGTGTCACGAACATCACAGGTGACGGTGGTTGCTTGCTTTCCTGAAAATTTCCAGTTGTAACAGTGGCTGCATGAGAAGAACAGCAAACAGGGGCAGCTCCATTGCACCACTGTACCGCAAACCCACACTGGGACTCTCCTTTGCTTCAGCCCCTGTATGACCTCGTCTTTCCTCAACAGATCTGTGTAACTGAGAGGGAGAGGGCAGTCCTCCATTCAGGGGAATATTGTCTCAGAGCGTCTGCAGGCTCAGATGCGAAAAAAATACATTTGGGTAGCAAAGTCAAGATTTTGTTCCTTATGCCTTGTGTGAAGACTGGGGTATTTTTATTTTGCTTTTTAGAATGGAAGCAGAATTTCTCTTACCTATTTTCTTGATAGTTTTTCTCTTCTTCTGCATTATTTGTGCACCTCTGAATTTCCTGTAAGGGTATTCTTTGTAGTAAAGTTCAGAGGCATTGTTAGAAATTTTCTCTCAAAAAATGAGCACTCAGTTTACTGAGTTAGATCCTTAAAAGCTGAAAACTAGTGCACTAAAGCAAATTTCCAGCCGTTACGGACGACATTTTCCTAAAAATCTTTTACACAATTTGAAGAGGCCCAGCACATTCTCGGACAGAGCTCAGTGAAAGGAAAGCACAAGGTCATTTATATTTTCTGTGATGAAAATGAGGCCAAATTCATGACCAGCATAATCAGGTTCAGGCCCACTGGCTTTAGCAGACCTCACTCATGCCCAGTGTCAGGCCGGCTCATTGAAAATAATGCCGTGGTCCCCCTTTGATCTATGTTACTGCTGACAAAACCTGTGTGTATATAGGAAGGTCATGCTCAAATTCTCTGTAGATGCCAGACATCTCTACCACGTCAGATGGAATACTCACTGGACAAAGTACTAATGGTAAGCATTTATAACATCAGGATGCTAGTCTCAAACAATATGGAGATACGGAGATACACATAATATGTTGCCTGTGGAGTTTTGTGGGGTTTAGGTTGGTTTGTTGGTTTTTTTTTTACTTTTTTGTTGTTTTAAAAAAAAAAACAAACTAGAACACCAACAGCATCTTGCTGAATGAATTTTCCTTTTTTTTCATTACTTATACAGCATGGTGCAGTAGCGATTGATAAATAACCCACTTCAGAAGGCACCATACCTAAATGAGTATTTCTTATTCAGGCAGCACTGTAACTAGAATGAGAGCTTTTTCTGAAAAAGAGCACCCGAATCTGGACTTCATTTACCCAGTCAGAAGAAAAAAAGCCTGTGCAGGATGAAAATATGAGGACAACAATATTTCCTAATCACACTCTCAGGTTGGAAATTATTTTGCTATCCTAACCCCCTGGAATACTATTTTTTTTAGAAGTCTCTCATAAAATTAGTAATGACGAGAACATTTTGAGTCTGAATAGCATGCCTGTGTTAGAGTCTGAAACCATGCAGTTTCTAGCATCTGGGGGTGAGGTCTTGCTGTTCAGCAAGCTGCTCTGGATAGCATGGATAGCTCTGCTAGCAAGCTGGAAACACCTATACAGAATTGCCAACCAAAATAAGTGGTTTATTTAGTTTAATTGTATTTTTCTAACCATGATGTTTCATTTAAAATCTCTGTCTTTAACATGGATACACATAAACAGATACATGTTCTTCCATGAAATAACTGATGATTTTTTGATAATAAATCCACATCGCTGACCAGAATTATCAGACACTGCTTTGTAGTCCTCACAGCAGTAAACAATATGTGCACATATATATATGCATATATGACTTTTTGAATATGTATTTCAAAGCATGTGTTTGATTTTGCGTTTGGTACCTGCAGGTGCCTGATTTTCCAGGAACATGTTTGCGGCTGTGCTGAGGAGCCTGGTGGAGCAGGGTGGTGGCGGTCCACAGCCGAGATGCTGGTGTGTGCACAGGTGCATGTCCAGCTCAGCGAGCCATCTGGGGACAGTGTCCTTTGTTCTGGGGGGTTCCTCTGGGAAAAGCCCCACATCCAGCCCTAGCAGTGCTTGAGAGTGCTGTGCTTAGCTCCCAATAGGAGTGTGTGGGGAGGACAGGATCCCTCGTCCCATGATGCCACAAGCATGGGTCCATTGTGGTGCCCTGGGATCTGATGTGTGTCTCATGTAGGGGACTGCCCTGGACATTTTGCTGAGGCCTTTAAACTCATGTCACCTGTAACTTCAGGTAGTTCAGACATTGTGGTCTCCAAAGTGAGATCTTACGTGCTGTGCTCTACTAAACTTTTCCCTTCTTGTAGTGGCTTGTGGATGGAAGGAGAGGGAGAAAGGGAAGGTGACAGGGAAAACCAATAGTTTGATTGGCATGCAGTGATTTTGGACCAGCAGGAAGCAGGCACCTCTGTTCTCCAGCCCCCACGTACTCCTCAGTCTGTGTGTGTTGAGAGGGGAAAGAAGCTGATATTGTTCCCTCTAAAATTAATTCCCAGTTAGCCAGTTACTCCTGGTTTTTAGCTCAGAGCACACTATAATTGCATTTTTCATTTCAGTAATTATAGAGGATATTAAAGTGGATAGACAGTTGTAGCAATCTGGCTCTTTAGACATCCACTTGTCCAAGATCAAATGGCTACAGCATATTTAGGGTTACAGTCTCCTTTTCCTTCTTGTTCTCTACTCAGTGGATTTTTTTTTCAGCGTTACCATGGCAACGCTATATCTGGCTGCCAGCTCTGTCATAAGTTATTGAACTGAGACTGGCTTTTGGTTTAGCAGATAATTAGGTTCTGTCTCACAGGTTCATTTTCCTGTGACTGGGACATGAATATGACCTACAGCTGGCCTCAATTTCAGTGTCACAGACAAAACTTTAACCCTTCCCAGGCTCGCCACTGCTGTACCCACGGCCATGGCTGGCGGCCGTTGCAAACCTTTTCCTGGGCTTGTTGGACACAGCACACCCTCGTGAGTCCTCGGGGCTCATTGCCCGGGCTGTGCTCATCCCCAGCGAGGAGGGGGACAGCCCAGGGTGGGAGAGCGGGTGGGAGAAAGAGTATCGCTAGCACCAGGTGAATATTGATTGCCTGGTATGTAGATTTGTCGGAAAGGTAAGTTCACTGCTTGATTAGTGACCCTGTAAATAATAGAAATGCAAAGGGCGGTGGCAGGGGGTTTTTTTCTTGGCTCAGGAATATGAAATATTTATGAGAGCTCTGTTTTAACGCAGAGGGCTCCGTCTTTGGCTGGTACCCATGGTAAGGGAGCAAAGCTGTGAGGATCCACTGTGTCATTTCCACCTGTAACTCCCTGATTTTCCTTTTTTTCCTTCCTGGGGGCTGCTGGGCACCTGCCATTGGCGCCCATCAGCACCCAGGCTTGGGACGGGTGCAGGCAGCACAGCACCTCACCAGACACTCCCTTGGGCTTATTAGGCCTGAGAAGGAGGAAGATTTACCCTTTTCTTCAGCACAGTGCTCAAACCTACTCTTTTCCAGAACTTGTATGCAGCGTAACGTGACCTTACAGTTTTAGCAAGTCCAACCAAGGGCATAAAGCCCTCTGCTGTCTGTGGAAAAACCTGCAACGAAAGGTATCGGTTGAAGGGAAATTCCATGCAATTTCGCTAGCAGATATATCCTTAATTTGTCCATTGGGCAGATTTTTCCCACCCTGAAAAGAGCGAGGGAGGTTTCTCTCCCAAAGCCAGCAGATCCCTGAGGGTTTTCCAGAGAAGCACAAGGCCATTGGTGTTTCTCTGGGGCTTCTGGATGACTATTTGGCATCACGCACCATAGTGCTGCTGGGACTCACCCCATCTGCATTTCTTTCTGGGGAATCTCACAATTTAAAAAAAATATATATACATATTAAAAAAAAAAAGGGCTAGCTGCAAAAATTGATGGACTTTCACCATTATCCATCACAGGGTTCTTGCATCTGGGGTATTCTCTGTGCATGTCATGGACCTGTGGATGGAGATGCTGGCAGGGATTACACCTCCTCAGCTTCCCTTCCCCCTCCCCACCAAACCATTTGTGGCGATGTCTCTTGACTGGAAGGTCAAAGTGTTCAGACAGGACATCCATCTTGCCTGTATGGAATGTGTCCTTCTGAGCTAATCTCTCAGCCTGCATTTGTTGATAAAAAATAGGATGTTTAAAACCTGCCTATTATTCAGGACAAAGCAAATGTAATTTCATAGACCAGATACAGTGACTTCTCACCGAAGATAACACCGAAAGTTAGAGATTTAACATATATGTATAACCAAAATGATCAAAAAAGGCCTTCGGGGTATTTCTTGATTAGCGTATTTAGTGTGGATTGGATCTCCCTGAAACGATAGCAAAAAAGTTTTGCCGAAGGGTTAAACTTGGAGTGGGAGTGGGCCGGAGGGGAGGGTCCCCCCCCTGGAATTACAGAAGAGATAGGTGAAACTCCACGTGCCAGTTGGCTGATAAATTACCCAACTGCTGGGTGTTGATGAACATTACCACCTCTGGGACCCTGCAGCTCTGATCTGGGAAGCTGGTTGATACCACATAAGCAGCATGTTGCAACATACCGGTGGTGTATTACTTTAAAAAAAAAAAGAAGTAAACTTACCACCAAGCCATTGTAAGGAAACGTTTTCCTATTATAAATATAATTACTCTAAATTTATTTATGTAAGCAATTTTTATGACTTTTAAATGTAATTTTCCTTTTTTTTTTTTTTTTTTTTTTTTTTTTTTTTTTTGCAGATTTTATGACCAATAAACAGACTAAGTAGTTTCAGTTTTTGTTTAGTGTTGGTTTCAGTGTCTGGCCCTCATATCCTGGCATAGTCCTGTGATGTTTCATCTGTGATGGCAGTTTAAAGCCAAATTAAAGACTGTTTTCATTGGAACCATTAGAGAAATCAACCAAATATTACCGGTGGGATTAAGTTGTATAAAATATAGATAAGAAATCTGAATGTTTGGTCTAGAGCAACCTGACATTGCCCCAACAACATCTGCAAATGAGGCCACGCAAGCCAGCTCACAAGGCGGGAAAAAAAGAGAAGAAAAAAAAACAGCAGGAAGATTGCATTGTTACTATTTTGTGATTTCCAGCTTGAGCATCTTGTGTTCTTAAACCAGGAACCTGCATTTTAAGTAATTAAGCCTGCTGCCCACCACAATATACACTGTTTACCACAACTGGCAGTAAATTAGCCTCTTCCAGAGGATGCAAAGCTGTCAAGTCCTTCTGAGTCCCTAAAGTCCTTCCATAGCTGATGCTCTCTAATGTGAGAGACAAAGACTTGCAGGATCTCGCCTGCTCTCAAGTGCTGAGACCAACATATTTGCTTCTGTTTATTCCCAGAACAATTGCTAAAAATTGAACAAAAGAAGTCCAAGCTACAAGGGGTAAATTACAGCATTTCTTGCATTCTAGCAATCAGTAAATGCCTTGTAAATTTGTCTTGAATGTGAGACTTTCTTTGCTGTTTATAACTCTCCGTCCTTCCCCATTTTACGAGATGTCTCCAAAAGAAATAAAAATTGGAAACAAACAAAAAAAAATCCACCACCCCAAATTCTGTTTTGTGACATTCCTGAAAATGTTTGTTTTTACTGATAAAAGATTTCAGTAAAATGTGTCTGGAAATGGTGGGAGTCTGATTAAGGGTCCTTTACTACTCTTTGACAGAACCTGCCTCTACATATTGCCTCTGTGGTGGGTGTTGGCTGCTGAGCTTAGTTACGTGGAATCATGCCTGAGTTACATAGCTTAAGTGGACTGTGAGAATACTTCCTCAAGTATGCCCCAACCTTTTGATTTCATATCACTTTTTATCCTTATGAGGTGCTTTGAATAGTACTTCAAGGGGAGCAAAAATAAGTCCCTTAATTTAAATATTTAATTGTGACAGAAAAGTTGAAAGGGTTTCAGACACTTGGATCAATTCCTCAGATCCATAGCAGACTAGCAGTAGTAGAAAATATTCTGGTTTAAAATCAGAAACTACTTTTTTTTCCCTTTAGTTCTTAAAATTTTAAACTAGCCTTTTGTTTTTTGCTTGGATTATCAAGCAAATGGAAAAAAATAATATCATAGAATTAAAGAAAACTCTCCTGAAACTGATGGCCAAGCATGACGTAATTCGCAAATTGACATGAACAAGGAAGAAAATGTTGTTACATTATCTACTAGGATTCAGTTACAACATATACCAAGAATGAGAGTAGGACCGTGATCTTTAAAGATGAAACTTTAGATTCATGATACAAGTTAGAAAACTGGCTATGGTTCAATTTTCTTTTCTGAAGAAAAATTATTCTTTTTTCCAAAATCAGTGTTGTTTCCTTTCAATAGTTGATAATATGCCATAGTTAAATCCATGTGATGATGCGTTAGCAAACTGAACTGCAGCCTGGTATCCATGTAAATGAAGGATGGGGTGGTTTTTTTAGAGTTTCATTTTGCAGGTTTTCTGAAACTTTTTTGCTGTTAAATACAAAATCTACACAAATAAGAAATAATTTTGTTTCAACTCTGCTGAATGGAAGTGATTTTTTGTTGTAAAAGAAACAAAATGGTGATAAAAGCTTCAAAAAGTAATAATAAAATTTGAAGTATTTTCTCCCAATCTGCACTGATCTTTGACCCAGAGAGTGCCACTGTCTCCAGCCTGTATGCTGGTGGGGCATGCAGCTTTGCTTCTTTGGTCCTCTCAAGGCCAGGAAGTCCTTGGTTCTCTCAGGGATGGACCTGGGCAGAGGCACCGCTCAGAAGAAGGCGAAATGGGTGCTTCCCAATGGCGTTACCTTGCACGCTGAGTTCAGGGCAGCATCAGCACTCCAGAGGTGGTAACGTAGAGCAACACTCACCTTTGCGGTTGCCTTCCTAGTTGGCATGAACATCCTTGCCTCTCCTGAGTTTTTGGTTTGGGTTTGGACAAATGTCACCACGGAAGTCTTCTGCAGCAGGCACAGCAGCTCGATGACTTTCTCAGCTGCTGCAGCAGAGCTTTGACAGTCATGCTTGGTGGCACTTCACCTAAACAAGGATGTTCTTTCTAATCCTTAAAATGTGCACTATATTTTAAAAAATGCAATGGCACAACTCACTTATTTGTTGAACAGTGAATTATAGGCTGTATGGTTGCCACCTTAATCACTCATATCTAATCATTCTTACTACCTCCATGGGTGTGACCTTTACTAAAATAATTTCCATGCAGTAACAGCAATAAGATACTTTAGACGGTGCGTTTCTAGGAATCATTGCACTGCTCAGATGACTGAAGTCACTCATTCTTTGTCCTCATGCTTCACAACACATCTGAAGCATGAAATTATTTCCTTCCTTTGCAATGCTTTCTCCTACTCCTAGTGCTTAAATGATTTTTAAGGATTAGTGTGTTTGAAAGCATTGTGAGAAATTCAGGGGGGGAAAAAAAAGAAGATAATGTTTTGCATTAGAGTTATCAAGCTGATCCACATTTCAGTGATTTTTATTCCAATCATGAGAGTCTTGATCTAATATACATCCATGGTATGTGCTAGCAAAAATATGGGGGCACAGTATCTTTCTTGACAGTGTGCTGTAAACAAAAATTGTGTCATATATAGCAGAAAGAGCAAGAATTGAAAAGGTTGTGTATTTACAGGATTTCTCTGTCCATTGGTGGGTATTTCCAGCTGTCTCCTGTATGCAGGTACCATTCTTTATTCCCAGGATTTTATGCATTCAGCTGTGATTTCTCTCTAAATCATCTCACCATATCTTGATTGATTTGCAGGGAGAATACAAAATCTCTTGAGACAAATGTATAATTACCATTTTAAACTGTAATCTTATTCAGAAGATGTTGCTGGTTTTTTGCCATTAACATTTGAGAACAAAAGGCTGGAGTTTTAACTTTTGTTGCAATACTAACAAGCTACAATAGCCACCCTTGGGGTTTTTTCCCCATATAAGCAGCCAGTTGCAATATGAGGAAACGGCATTTGTTTCATGTTCTCTACAAAACGATAATGTACACACAGAAACATGGCTTTCGTGCATTTATTTTACAGTGAGCAAGGACTATAAAAGCCAGCATGCATTTTAGCTAGAGGACTCGAGAAGTAACCCTTCTTTTGGGGTCCAAAATCTCTCTAAAGCCAATGTTTGGAAAATGGTGCATTTTACTAAGTCATCACTTAGTAAAGTCCTTATTTATAAAGCTCTGGTGAGCACTACTCTTAAGCTTAAAGTTATATACATATCTGCATCTGAGGAATCCAAATTTTAGCTGATTCCATTTCTTCCTCGGTGACAATCGTGGGTTAAGCAGAAGAGAGTTAATTTTTTTTTCCCCTTCTCTTCATAAATAGTTAGCAAGAAGCTATGTTTTGGATTCCTGCTGAGGAGAAAACTGATAAGAAGGAACATTTATAGTTATTGCTAGGATACTCTCAAGGACAAATATATTCAGCCTCTCTCCTCTCCACAGACAGAGCTGGGGGGGGAGAGACAGTCCGGCTTCTAGCTTGGGATTTGCTTTTAGGTTAAGATTGAGAAGCAGACTGACCAATTATTCCATCCCATGCACGTCATACCCAGTATATAGGTGAGGACCCTTCCGGGAGATCTCTCTTTCACTTCCTGGATAACACATGCAATAATGTCCATGGTTAAGTCCACCCTTCAATCACGAGACCATCTGTATGTTGTCAGTCCATTACATGCTGGATACCACTTTCCATATTGACCCACTTGCATGGTTTCCATATAATATCTTCTTTGTGGGGATATCTCTGCTTCGCAGCGTGTAGAAGCCGTCTCCAGAGGCTGCAAGTCAATCACGTTTCTTTAACTCCTTTGCTGATGGCGTTGTCCCCAGCAAAATTTTCCAGTTGTCTAGCTTCTCCATGCTCTAGATCCAGGCTACTGGCTCCCTCATCCCAGCATCTGAGCATCCAGGTGAGGAAGGACTCATCTTTCATACAGCGATAGTCCTGTTTAATGTATCTCAGCTCACATGTAGTTAGAGGCCGGATGGTCACCGTCTCTTGTACGATTTCTTCCTTTTTCCATGGTCTTCGTGATGGCTCTGCTCTGGAGGGGCCCTCTCTATCCGAGTCACGGGTCTCTTCTTCTTCTTCTTCTCTCATAGGAGGAGCTCTTTCCTCCTCTTCTACACGTACTGATTTTATTTTTTTTTCACTTCCCTTGGGCTCTGGATCATCTTGCTTTGGGCGCCTGCATTTGCTCTCCCAGGGCCTTTTCCTCCCCAACGGTCGCCGTTAGCTCTCGGCCCAGGACGCTCGTTTATCTCCGTTCAGTGAGTTTTGGCATCCTCCCTCTCCAGGGGGATCATTAGCTCTTTTTTTTCCCCTGCTTTGGTCAGCTCTCCGCCTGGGACGCTTGGGCTGTTATCTCTGTTCCGTGAGTGCCTCCG
>WKFP01014353.1:261821-279081 GCA_011057875.1 Pterocles orientalis | reverse complement strand
GGGGGGTGGGGGGGGGGGGGGGGGGGGGGGGGGGATGTTCTTTAGCAAAGGGAATTTGCCAAAAGCCTGTTCAGAGAACTCATCTGAACAATACTTTGGTCCCTAAGAACTCATTTGCAGAAAACAGTTGTTTTCCATGTAGGTGCTTTTGTAAGGTCTGTAAAAATGCTATGTTTTCCAATGCTCTTATATACCAATCTTTGAATCTTATCTTATGGAGAAAAAAGGAAGGAAAATGTCCTCCTATTTTACTTAGGTTTTCTTCCCCCTTTTTTTAGTGGAATTTCAGGAGAGCATAGGGAATTGGTAGTGGCGTACTCTATTTTAAATAGCTCACTTTTATGTTGCAGACTTATTTTTTCTGTTAAGTATAGACATTGGGGTATTTTAGAAAACTAGTAAAATAATAATTCATTTTTATGACAATATCTGATAGAGGTCTGTAAATGTAAAACAGAAGGGATCAAAAGGGAATACAAAGGAAGAAGGAAGATATTTTAATAACTTGGAGAATTGCTGTTATCTTGGCATAAGTTAAATTCTTCTTTGACAAATTTAAATACAATCTAGTGTAGTTGTGGATTTGTTGGCCCCTCCTGAGGAGTCTAATGAGTTTTGCAGATGAAAATAATATAGGCAAGGGTTAGGAAGGGGTTCTCAGTAATGGATCTTCTGGATTGTTACAGCCTGTGATGTCAAAAGAGGTGCAAACACTCCCCCTAAAGAAGCAATAATTGAAAGAACCAGTGTCCCTGGCTGAGTAAACTGGGAAAGGAAAATGGCAAAGAGGAGGCTTGTGAAAACCTGTATTTGGAAGACTGCCTAAATATACCTCTGAACATTAATTCAGCCTATGGCTGTAGAGGCTGAGCTGGAGAGTTCTGATACAAGCTTTGCTGGACTGGAAACCTTAAGGTGCTGAATGGCCTAACAGAGAAAGCACAACTAAGGTCTTTGTTGGATGCCTATAAAATCATCATCGTTGATGCTACTTATGATTCTTCCAGCTGGTGAGGAAGAGCACAGCTCAGGAAAAAAACATATTGTTGGGGTTTTTTATTACTATCTCAAAAGGAAGTAGGATGTTTTAGCAGGGAGAAGAACTGAACCAGTCTCTCTGAAAAACATAAATATAGAATAATAAATAAGAATGACTAAAAGCTAGGGAAATTCTCTGTGTGAAAGACTCGTGATAAAAGATGGACTCATCTAAGCCCAGGTCTCCTACTAGGTTTACTTTCAAAGCAGGAATGCGAGTCCAAAAGAAGCAGCAAGCATGACAAAGACTCTTCATTTCTCTTGGGCATGCCAGGTATCATCCCTAGGTGTAGGTGAGTCATATTTTAATTAGTAGGCACTGTGTGTGTCAGCACTGTTTCTAATAAAATTCTACAAGCAAATGCACATCAGTATAAGCCTAGATGGAATGTGTGCTTACAGTTTATTTATACTCTCCATCGTTACAATGATGATATGTGCATATAAAATGGAAACTATAATTTATCCCTCCAAGATAATTGTATAGAGTGAGTTTGAAGGATAAGAACAAGGTTAATTTCAGGAGAGAAAGAATAATACAGATATCAAGTTTTCATCTGTGATTTCAAAATTTGTTTATAATAGGAAATATCATGATAGAGTTGGCTAGACTTGGGACAGCTTTTTGTTTACTTTTTGTCTTCTGTCCAAGGAGCTTTCTCAAAGGGGAACAGCATTGAACTGGAAATAAGTCTTGGAGTAGGAAGCTTAGAGCTTTTGCAAGGGCTTTGTAATCTTTCTTCATAACAGATGAGGAGCTGAGTTGTTTGATTAGTTATGACAAGATTGTTAATGTGGTTGATTTATATTTACTTCTTAAGCTATGATTAGCCTTGTTGTGGAAATCTATGAGTGAGACTACCCACCAACTTGAAATGTGAAGATTACGCCTTGACAAATATCAAACACTTATCTCAAACACCCACCAGAAATAATCTGTCCAACGTGATTTTATTATCCTTACACTTTAAATTATCGTAACGCATGCTCAGCTGTAGATAATAAATAATATTTCAAATTCAAATATTTTCCAGTATTTTTTCCTGATGAAAATATCTAAAGCTATGAGGGATGCTACTGGTGACGCCTAGATGTTTTCTCAAACTTATGTGGTAGTAGTTGTTCACTACCAAAACCCTCAGTGTGGCATTGCAAGTGTAACTGAAAGATCTGCTCTGATGTGGTGTGGATGTGGGGGTCTATATTTTGTTTCAAAGTTTATCACACCGTAATCCAGAGGTACAAATGATCTGCTGAGCTATTGATGTACATACGGATAGAGCTGTTTGATCATGTAGTGAAGGTTTACTTCTTTTGTCCAGATTCTGAAAAACATTAAAGCACAATTAAAACGATATGGAATATGTTCTTCAAATTCTCTTATTGAGGTATATGGTTTCATTTGAGAGTACCCCATTCACGAGACAATATTTTCTCGAAGCTGTGTTGTGTACCATTAATGTTTGAAGATCCTGTCCCATTAGAAGAGGATGGACTGTTAATGAAGACTATCTGTATTCAGATGAAAGATTCTTCTTAAAGTAACATTTGTGATACAATTGGAAGAAGGAAAGACATTTTTTAAACTTTTAGCATCCACACTGAAGTGAGAAACAACATTTCACCTGGAACCTACTCAGCTGGCAATGGATTTCAAGGGTAGTTTGGCTGATATAGTCCAGACTGTACAGTGTAATAGTGAGAAATAGCAAGAGAATTGTCTTGGACCCAAAGTTTACTGCCAATTTACTGCATTGTCAGCAAAAAAAACCAGATTCAGGAGACAAACTTGAGGAAATTTCTTGAGTTAAATAAGAAATGGAGAAACGTACCCATCAGAGGTACCCAGAAACCACTCATCACAGTGACCTCTCTTCAAAATTGGTGGAGAGGTTGATGGATATAATTGGTGATGAGTGTGTTGTGCTTGGTGAGTGAAAGGGAGAGCGTAAGTGAGCATGTTCAAAAGGAAATATAATCAAGTGGTCATATTGGAGGGGAACAATGGACAGTTTAACAGAATAAAAGAAAAGGAAAGTGAAAGAACAAAACATTAGTAAAGCACTTCCACTTGCTGACTATAATGGCAAAGCTAAGAGTAGTACTGAAATATGCAATTCACAGTATATGCCAGTAAAAAAAATTAAGAAAGAAAGGATAAATACTAAGGCTCTGGTGAGGATACACAAATATAATTGCTTTTTGCATTTGCAGATGGAAACCACGCCCCCCATATAGAGTTGCGTCACATCCCACAGGTTAGCACTCCAGAATACCAAATGCCTTATACAGGCCGTATGCTAGCAGAAGACTCTCCTCTTTAAAGTCCATTAGAAACCCAAGCACGTGGAAATAAGTCCACATCATCTGTTAGGTGCTTAAAGAACACTTTCATTACTGATTTGAACTTGGTGACACACTAGCAAATGGGAATTAACAAATGTTACCGCTTAATTATATAGCTCTAACAAATTCTTTAGAGGAAGACCACCTCCCAGCACGTGTTGGGCACTTCTGAAGTTCACTAGGAAAGCCTCCACTCTAAATTTCAAGATTTAATTTCCTGTTTCAGCAGCTACTTCACATTTTCAAGGGATATGAATGGATGTGGTGGGACAGCATGCTCTGATGGTGTTCAAGTCAAGGGGATGCAACAGATGTAAACAAAATATAGCCAAATATTTTGGGTAAGTCATATTAAAAGACAGGTCTGTACATCAGTAGCTGTTTTCTTGTTTCTTCTCTTCCTTCTTTTTTTCACATGTTCTTTCACAAGGAGTCATAAAATAGATGTGACTTACTATTGTAGAGACTTTTTTTTATTATTTGCATGTTTTCTTGGGAAAAGTTTAGTTGTTAAAGGTTAAATTGCTTAAACTGTTCTGCTCTGTTCTATAGGATCAGTGTAGCTGTGCGCACTGCTTGCTGTTTCATGAGTTGACAGCCTATCTTCTGTCATCAAGGTCTAGACAAAATCTACACTTGAGTTTATGGCAAAAAATAGTCTTAAAAAATGACACTGAACTGCATAAATCTTGATTTCTAATTAATGTCTGGGGAGGAAGGGAGTATGGTACAGCAGAACTCAATGGCACATGTTTTCTTTCAACCAATAATGCACTTCTCCTTATGTGCTTGTTTCTTCTGAGCAATTAAAGGTTGCACAGGACAGCTGGTGAAATGAAAGAGAAGTTAAAGGCATACCTTACATCTTTGTTTTCCTCTGTCAGTAGAACTACAAACTCTGAAACTCTTCGGGTTTTCTTGCACATTATCTTCATTATATAGGATGCTACCTTTTTTTTTTTTTTTTTTTTTTTAACTACTCCATTTTCTAAAACTTCACTTTCCCCTGCCCAGGGAAGGTAATTTATAAATAACACCTTAGCACTTACAGAATACTTTTTATCTTCAATGCTGGTAAAACACATTAAAAAAAAGACAGTGGGCATCATTATGTCCATCATCTAGGAAAAAAAAAGGTTAAATGTCTTCCCAGAAGGCACATAGGAAAGCAGAAGTAGGAGTGGAAGAGAACCACCCACATGTCCAAGGATAGTTTCTGTCCCTTGTTATTGTAGTTTTAAAGGTGGGAATAAGAAGTGCTACACAACCTCTTCTTCTCTGTAAGGTCTTTATATAACATAGGTAAGTTTGGCTCTCATTGCTTTCACTCCTGCTTGGCTGATACAATGTCAACTTTTCTAGCTGTGTGTGACAAGAGCTAACCTTAACATTTCTTGAAATTGCTACCTTAAGGAGAATGTACTGATGTTTTTAATAAAAGGAGAATTTGGAAGATCCTGCTGTTGAGCCTCAACTTTGACTATACCCACAACAGTAGGCAAAGTCTTCCTATGTTTAATTGTCATTGAAGAGAATAAAAACACTGGAAAAACTATTTTACCTAACACTTAATGACTAAAATGAGCAGGCATCTAGGAGACAGCAGCAAATTAAAGAACAGTAAATAGTTTTTCCTTCTGAAGAAATTTGCCTATATTCTGTAACAGAAGGAGTAATAGTAGATGCTTTGTATCCTTATTTGGTAGCATTTCATGTGATGTCCTCACAACTATCTAGGGAAGTGGGTTCTAGATGAAAAAAAAAAAAGTGAAAAACAGCTACTTGGGAAGCCATAGTCTGATACTTCATAATTCACTTCAAGATGGAAGTCTGTTTCAAGAATATTTCTGTATTTGCCTGTCCAGCTCCAGGTTTGGAGGGACTACCCGGCTGGTGGAAGACCAACACTATCAAAAATTATTTTGATAAATTGGAGAAATTACCTGGGGAAAGAAAAACTAGTGCGAGCTTCAGCAGGGACAATTGCAAAGTACAAAGTTTAGGAAGGAATAATCGGCCATGCAAAGGCAGGCAGAGAAACAGACAGGTAGCTTGTCCACAGAGAGGGACCTGCAAATTGTTGAGGATAAAACCAGAAGTAAATGTCATCACATTGTTCCAAATCAGGAAAAGATATACCAACGTGTATCAGCAGGTTTGGTTTCTAAGAGAGAGACATCTTACAGAACAGGAAAAACCACAACTGGGTTACTGTGTTCAGTCTTGGGCACTGCTCTTCAAGACCAGCTGAAGAGAGCCTGGAGCAGAACAAGGAAAATTAAAAAGTCCAGATTACTTGGTTTGCAGGAAACTGTTTAGTTTAAAGAAGAGGAGTCTGATGAGGAACATGAGATTAGTCTTTTAAGTATGTTAATGACTAATAAATAGGAAAAAAGAATTAACTGTTCCCTATCTTCATGACATATATGACAAGAAGTAATGGACTGAATTTTCAGTAAGGAACCTTAAAGTTAAACATTAGATAATCTTTCTATCAGGAAGAACAGTGAAACATTGCAGCAGTGGGTTTAAAGACACTCCATTGGTGGGTGCGCCTCAGGACAGGTCAGCCATCTGCTGGGACCCTCTCTGAGGGCTGAGGAGGGGACTGGGTAAATCCCAAGAGTCTGCTCTGCCCTGAGCAGATAGTTTTGGCATGGGGCACTCTGAACACCGAAACTTTAAGGCCCAAGTAGTGCAGGGCCCCACATAGCATAAGATCCGGGGTTTCAAAATTTCATAATCTCATTAAAGCATAAAATGTTTATGCCTGTCACATCCTTAACAAAAACCATAAGCATCCCACCTGATTTTACTGATGGCTTGCTGTGTCTGCAGACAACACAAGCGCAGAGGTGTGACCTGTGCATTTCATCCTGAGTACAGAAATCTGCTGTCACTCCGGGTAAAAGGCACGTGAGCACGATCAGAGGCATGCTTGGGGTCTTGCCTTCGCCAATAACATAAGTGGGTGAATAGGGTCTTTCTGGACCTGTTTATAATCAGCTTTGTTACAGTATTTCTTTAGTATGCCTTTAACTTAGTTAAAATTTAGCAAGCATAAGCTAGAATCAAGAGCAGGTATATTAGCGTATTGCTGATGGAAAGCCTACTAAAGCAAGTATGCTTCTTCCCATTGTCTCCGTACTGATTGTGTGTCTACATGGGCATACCCAATGAAGCAAGTGCATGAGTAATTTTCTGTGCTTCTGTGAGCTGGCTTTGGTACACTAGCTTATTCCTGTCTTTCTTTGGACTTCAGTGTAATCAGTTTATGTTAGCTGAAAATCCAACACTTTATATTTAACAGTTAAACACAAAGAAAGAATTATTGTTCTTGGATTAATCTGCTGGGACGCTGGGATTTGGTTAAAAGCTTGTGTGCAGAGATGTCAGGACTCCTGGCTACCATAAGCAGTGGAAGGTGAGGGGGAGGAAAATGAAAAGAATGTTTTTGAGAAGTACATTAACTTTTTGCAAACATTTTTGTGAGGAATTTTGACATGCAGTTATTATTGAACAAATAAAGAGGATGATTCTGTTCAGAAGGGAAAAATTTACTCATTTTCACAGATAACTAGTCTGTTTCTGTAAGGTTAATAGGACACTGTCAGGACTTTCTTCCTTGCATAGGTTTGTTGTTATGCTTTAATTTCTTCAGTGAAACACAGAGGGATTAACTAAAGGAGGATAGAAAGGAATTTGGTTATGAGTGAAATTTCTGAAATGAGCAGAGTGAGGTGAACTGCATTGCCAAGATACAAATTCTAGTACATATATCTGGCAAGCTATTGTTTGTTCCATATTTCTGTTTCAAAGTAGTGTAGTGAATTAGTTAGCATAGAGTTAATAACGAACAAAGTCAGCCAATTTTTTCTAGCATCTTGGCATCCCTACGCTGTTACTGCACACCGGTTTGTCTCCCACTATGACAGTCAGTCTCCTTCTCCTTACTTATCTGTCTTAGAATCATAGAATGGCCTGGGTTGAAAAGGACCATAGTGATCATCTAGTTCCAACCCCCCCGCCATATGCAGGGCCGCCAACCACTAGACCAGGCTGCTCAGAGCCACATCCAGCCTGGCCTTGAATGCCTCCAGGGATGGGGCATCCACGACCTCCCTGGGCAACCTGTTCCAGTGTGCCACCACCCTTTGGGTGAAAAACTCTCTCCTAATCTCTAACCTAAACGTCCACTGTCTTAGTTTAAAACCATTCCCCCTTGTCCTATCACTGTCCACCCTCATAAACAGTTGCTCCCCCTCCTGTTTATACGCTCCCTTCAAGCACTGGAAGGCTGCAATGAGGTCTCCCCGGAGCCTTCTCTTCTCCAAGCTGAACAAGCCCAGTTCCCTCAACCTTTCCTCATAGGAGAGGTGCTCCAGCCCTCTGATCATCTTTGTGGCCCTCCTCTGAACCCTTTCCAAGAGCTCCACGTCCTTCCTGTGCTGGGGGCCCCAGGCGTGGACACAGTACTCCAGATGGGGCCTCACAAGAGCCGAGTAGAGGGGCACAATCACCTCCCTCTCCCTGCTGGCCACCCCTTTCTTAATGCAGCCCAAAACACAGTTGGCTTTGCAGGCAACAAGCACACACTGCTGGCTCATATCCAGCTTCTTGTCCACCAGGTCCCCCAAGCCCTTCTCCGCAGGGCTGCTCTCAAGAAGATCTTCCCCCAGTTTGTACAAATACCTGGGGTTGCCCCGACCCAAGTGCAGCACCCTGCACTTGGCCTTATTAAACCTCATTAGGTTTACATGGGCCCACTTCTCCAGCCTGTCCAGGTCCCTCTAGATGGCTTTCCTTCCTTCCAGTGTGTCGACGGCACCACTCAGCTTGGTATCATCCACAAACTTGCTGCGGATGCACTCAATGCCATCATCTCTGTCATTGATGAAGATGTTAAAGAGCACCGGTCCCAAGACGGACCCCTGAGGGACACCGCTCGTGACTGTCCTCCACCCTGACACAGAACCATTAATCATAACCCTTTGGCTGTGTCCGGCCAGCCAATTCCTAATCCATCGTACAGTCCATCCTTCAAATCCACACCTCTCCAATTCAGAGAGAAGGATGTGGTGAGGGACCATGTCAAAGGCTTTGCAGAAGTCCAGGTAGATGACATCCATCGCCCTTCCCCCGTCCACCGAAGCCGTCACTCCATCATAGAAGGCCACGAGATTGGTCAGGCAAGATCTGCCCTTGGTGAAGCCATGCTGGTTGTCTCGAATCACCTCTTTGTCTCGTATGTGCCTTAGCATAGCTTCTAGGAGGATCTGTTCCATGATCTTCCCAGGCACAGAGGTGAGGCTCACCGGCCTGTAGTTGCCCGGGTCTTCTTTTCTCCCTTTCTTAAAAATGGGAGCAATATTTCCCTTTTTCCAGTCTTTGGGGACCTCCCCAGACAGCCAGGGTTTTTCAAATATGATGGAGAGCGGCTCAGCAACTACATCAGCCATCTCTTTCAGAACCCTAGGATGGATATCATCCGGTCCCATGGACTTATACACCTTCAGTTTCATGAGGAGGACTTGGACTTGTTCCACCATTACAGTGGGACAGAAACCACTCCCCACACCCTCACCTAGAGGCTCAGGGTCCTGGCAGATATGAGAAGCCTGACCACCGGTGAAGACTGAGGCAAAGCACTCATTAAGACCCTCAGCTTTTTCTATGTCTAAGGAAGCCATCTCCCCGTCACCTTTCATCAGACGGGGAACACTCTCCTTGGCCTGTCTCCTCCTGCCTAAGCACCTGTAGAACCCCTTCTTGTTATCTTTCACACCCCTCGCCAAGTTCAGCTCCATCTGCACCTTGGCTTTCCTAATCCTGTCTCTGCACACACGGACAGCAGCCCTGTATTCCTCCCAGGCTACACAACCCCTCTTCCACTTCCTGTGCATTTCCCTCTTTTCCCTCAGTTTAAGCTGCAGGTCCTTGCATAGCCGTGACGGTCGCCTGCCTCCCCTGCTTGACTTCTTTTGCTGGGGTATGGAGAGCCGCTGCGCTCCCAAAAGGGTGTCCTTAAAGAGCTGCCAGCACTGTTCTGCACCCATGCCCTTAAGGACAGTTTCCCAGGGGATCCCACTCAGCAGCTCCTTGAGCAGCCGGAAGTTTGCTCTCCTGAAGCACAGGGTCCTAGCTCTGCTTTTAGCCAGGCCCACCTTCCTCCAGATCACAAACTCCACCAAAGCATGGTCACTACAGCCCAGGCTGCCTCCAATCTTAACCTCTCTAATGCTCTCCTCCACATTTGTGAGGACCAGGTCCAGTAGGGCCTCTCCTCGGGTGGGTCCATCTATTACCTGGACCAGGAAGTTGTCTTCAACAGACTCCAGGAATCTCCCGGATTGTCTGCCACCCGCTGTGCCACTATCCCAGCAGATATCCGGGTGGTTGAAATCCCCCATCAGGACAAGATCCCGCACACAGGACACCTCCTGCAGCTGGAGCAAAAAGGCCTCATCAACAGGCTCCTCCTGATCAGGTGGCCTGTAGCAGACCCCAACCACTAGATGCCCTATACTGGAACGATCCTTGATTTTTACCCATAAGCTCTTGACCTGATCGTGGCTGTTCCTCAGACACAGCTCTTCACAATCTATCCCCTCTTTGACATAGAGGGCAACTCCCCCACCCCTCTTACCTTGCCTATCCCTTCTGAAGAGCCGATACCCCTCAATGGTGGTGTTCCAGTTATGGGAGTCATCCCACCATGTTTCCGTGATAGCAGCAAGGTCATAACTTTCCAAGTGCAACACGTCCTCCAGCTCATCCTGCTTATTTCCCAGGCTGCGTGCGTTGGTATAAAGGCACTTCAGCTGGGTTTTCTGTCTCGCCGCCTTCATAGAGGATACAGGATCCCCTAGAACAGCAGCATCCCCCTTCCCTACTCCATCCCTTTGCACTCCACCCTCTTTGCCCATCAAGTTTGGTACGAGGCCTCGAACCCCAGAGTCCCTCGTTTTGTCCCCTTCCCCCTTCATACCTTCTTCTCACTAAGTCTTCTCACTAACTAAGCTGAACCAGGATCAGTCTGTTTTCAGCTAGACTCATACAGGGACAGTAAAACCATCTTGTTGGGAGCATTGAATTTCTTTAGCCTATTCTACTTCTGATGAAATAAGGATTCAGAAAACTCTACAGCAGAAATATTTGTTACATGTGTGTAAGTGTGGGCAGGTGTCTATATGTGTGTGTGTCCTCTATGATGGCCGTTGCACTCAGGTTGTCCATTAGCTTTAGACAAAAAGCAAGAGTCTGAGAATTCAGCTTGCAAGGAGGCAAAGAAGCAGCCCTCCCCTCTGTCTCTACTATGTATTTGTTTCCAGTAGTAAGAAAAGCTGGGCAGTGTTTGGTCCCGTGATACCAGTGCTGGGCTACGGTTCACAGAAGAGTAGCAAGTTGGTTGCAGATGGCCTGGATTACAGCTCCGAGAGGGAGGAACAATGAAGAAGGAGGGCTTCTTGCAACAAAAACCTGAGCAGAATAGGAGCTTGAGAGGACTGAATAGAAAAAAGTTTCTAAAAACCTTTTTTTTGTGGCTTCAAATATTATAGCATGTTATGAAGTGTTTTTCAAAGTATCAGTGAGGCAACGTGCAAGGCATTTCCTGGAGTATTTAATCACATGTAGATTAGATCATTACAGCTGTACAAAGGTATTTCATTTTTCCCTTACACAAAACTTAGTATTGCTCTTAGGCAGTGAACTCTAAGGAAGAAAAAAATATTTTGTGGAATATTTCCACAAATGAAATATGAAAATACATATCAGTATGAAGACATTGTCAGCAATCATTTCAAAACTCCATTTATTTCACAGTGAACTTTGTGCATGTCTGCAGGGGGTATAAAATAGAAAGACAGGGAAAGCAATTTATTAAAGCCAAACTGTGCCAAACTTAGATGCCTTGTTACCCATCCCACACTGGGGAGTTTTGCTGTTCCACTTACGCCAAATGACACCATTCTGGTGAATGACATAATACATATGGTGCTGAGTTCACTCTAGTCTGTTCTAATTTCTTCTGCTAAAAGAGATGCTTGCAGAAGGACAGATATAGCTGCCCGTCGGCCTGCTTCTCCCACAACCCAGTGCTCAACAGCCGTGTACCAAGTCACCCGTTGTCTGTGTAAGAGACAGTTACTATTTTGTCAGACTTCTTGGGCACATATAGCAAGTTGAGGGCAGTGGATCCTCAGGCACGTGGTTGGGATCCATCTTGCCTATCTTCAGGCATCTGTGTTGAGCAGTGCGAGTGTGTAAGACAAGAGCAGCGGGCTAGATTGTGTTTAAATGTGTGCACTGAAGACACCTCCATAATCTCCCAATACAATGACAAGATGATGGCTTTGCCTCTCTGAAAACGAGGTAATGAACCACAGATGCTTATTATTGAGCTGTCTTCCATGAGACCTGCATCTGAGTGGGCAAGGCTTGAGGGAGGAGAAGAAGAAATGAAGAATAATTGACCAGTTCCCAGAAGTCAGAAAGAAGGAAGAGCAGGAGTTACTGGGATTTCTTCGAGTTGAGACATTAAAGGGCTGAGAAGCCAGCAGCAAAGTTTCTGTCCATCTATCTCCACGGGAAGGAGGGAAAGCTGTGGGAAGACCACAGACCATGCGCCTTATGTGGAGAAGGGACAGGACTGCATGTCCATATGAGAGTCTCACTTGCTACAGAGCTGGTGCATACATGGCTGCCTGCTTGAAACTGGGAAGCGCCCTGACAGCGGATGGGTAGAGTGGGCAAACAGATTTTTAGAAAGAAGTGCTCTGTCACATCTCTTCTTCCCCTCCCTCATACCTCTTTGGCATGGGATAGCAGCTGTACATAGTTCCTCCTCTGGCCCTGGACAGCCTAAGGAGCTCTTCTCAGGGAGGTTACCATTTCCTAAGCCCAAACAGTCCTCTGTGACTGCTAGCGATATTGCGGAGACATCGGGAGCAGTGGCCCAAGAATCTCATTTCAGTGTTCCAGCCCAGCTGTGCTTTTTGCCACAGGCTGAGCAGGTACAGGAGACTGTGACATTGTGTGATTGTAAACTAAGCCTTTCCTATTTTACACAATTTTTTTTTGAGTGAATAAACTGCCACACTGCACTCTCGCACAATTTTTGTTTAATTTTTGGGTTATGCACATGTAGTTTTGTATATTTTTAATTTCAATAATAAAATTAGTTAGACACTTTACACTTTTGAAAAAAAACAAAGTATTATTTAATTTTTAGATCGTAGTATCTTCGTAGTAGGACTTCTGTGCAATGCAGTTGCTAATCCTGTCCTGTATATCAACTCATATTCAATTTTCCTTCTTCTTCAGTAGACAAATCTTTAAAAAATGAGTAATAAGGAAATATTCTTACCCAAAACAGTAGGAGAGAACTTTCCTTGACATTCTGGAAAAAAAATGAAATATTAATGTTGTGTTGCATGGACTGCCCATGAAATATGCATGAAAAAATATAGAATGTATGAGAAAAACCACATATCACGAGAAATTTAAGTCAAGACTTCATCTAGCAAGTGAAATGAGAATCTTGTAAGAGCTAGACATGTCCCTAGTACCTGTCATTTCGGAGAAAGCTGACTTCTGACTGCTTCTCTCTTTGTAAACCTGACTGAATCCATGCCTTCCAGACACCAGAGAGCTGCTTTGTCATGCTTCCACAGGTGTATGATATGTAATATGCACTTAAAATACCACGTGGAGATATTGCTTAGCAAGCACGAACCTAGTTGTGAAAGAGCATCAGCTTCACTTCCTTCAACCAAACGTAATTGCTTTGTTAATGGTTAAGCCGTTCTGTTGAATATCCAGTTGTCCAATAAAAGTCACTGTCACTCAAGATAGCATCTGATAGGTAACTTCCCTCAGAATAATGAGTATAATATCCATACCTTTGCTGTGTTCTCAAAACAAACCTCATGGAAAAGGTTATCGTGCACATTTAGGACAGGATCTTCCCAGAACTGCAGGAACAGCAGCAGAGTGAGAGCACAAGTGATCCCCTGCTTATTCAAAAGCACGTGGATGCTTTTTCCTTAAAATGCCATCCTAGTTATTATTAATCATTAGCCTATGAATAAGATGGGGGCAGGTCGATTGATAAGAGACAAGTTTCCATTAACAAGGTCTTGTCGGTGTAGATGATAAGACACGTCTATCTCTAAGAGACTACTGATAAGTCTGCACAAAAGGGGTTCACAAATTCACCAAAATCCTTCACCGAGGCAACTAATGATATCTATAATCATAGAATCACAGAATCATAGAATGGTTTGGGTTGGAAGGGATCTTAAAGGTCATCTTGTTCCAACCCCCCTGCCATGGGCAGGGACACTCTCCACTAGACCAGGTTGCTCAAAGCCTCATCCAGCCTGGCCTTGAACCCCTCCAGGGATGGGGCATCCACAGCTGCCCTGGGCAACCTGTTCCAGTGCCTCACCACCCTCCCAGTAAAACATTTCTTCTTAATATCTAATCTAAATCTACCCTCTTTCAGCTTAAAACTGTTACCCCTTTTCCTATTACTACACTCCCTGATAACGAGTGCCTCCCCATCTCTCCTGAGGGCCCCCTGGAGGTACCGGAAGGCTGCTAGAAGACCTTCCTGTGGCCTTTTCTTCTCTAGGCTGGACAAGCCCAACTCTCCAGCCTATCGTCATATGGGAGGTGCTTTAGCCCTCTGAGATTCTTTGTGGCCCTCCTCTGGACTCACTGCAACAGGTCCGTGTCCCTCCTCTGCTGAGGACTCCGGAGCTGGATGCAGTACTCCAGGTGGGGTCCCACAAGAGCAGAGTAGAGGGGGAGAATCACCTCCCTTGACCTGCTGGTCACGCTTCTTTTGATGCAGCCCAGAACATGGTTGGCTTTCAGGGCTGCCAGCGCGCATTGCCAGGTCATGTTCAACTTCTCATCAGCCAGTGCCCACAAGTCCTTCTCAATCCATTCTCTTCCCAGCCTGTATTTGTGCTTGGCATTGCCCTGACCCGTGTGCAGGACCCTGCCCTTGGCCTTGTTGAGGTTCATGAGTTTCATATAGGCCCACCTCTCCAGCCTGTCCAGGCCCCTCTGGATGGCATCCGTTCCCTCCAACGTGTCGACCACACCACACAGCTTGGTGTCACCGGCAAACTTGCTGAGGGTGCACTGGATCCTGCTGTTCATGTTGCCAACAAAGATGTTAAACAACACCTGTCCCAATACTGACCCCTGCGGAACACCACTCGTCACTGGTCTCCGCTTGGACATTGAGTCATTTTCCACAACAATTTGAGTGTGACTGTCCAGTCAATTCCTTATCCACTGAGTGATCCACCCATTAAATCCGTATTTTTCCGGTTTAGAGACAGGGATATCATGTGGGACAGCGTCAAATGCTTTGCACAAGTCCAGGTAGATTATGTCAGTTGCTCTTCTGTTGTCATGTTCTTTGCACATTTTTCTCCGTCTTCTGAGCTCAGACATTTTCTAACCTTCTGTTTGATCTGGAAAGGCCCACATTGATAGGATGAATTCAACCCTCTTTTGTTAAATTAAGAAAGGACAGATTTTTTTCACCTGTCTTCTACCGTGGATAACAATGATGGTCCCATTACAGACATCTCCTGATCTTTCCTAACTCTAGCTGATGGATGAGTCCTTGTGTTTCGCCAAATGTTGCCAAGCAGAGCACCTTGGCTGGCCATCTGCAGCCAACCCTGCACTTTAGGCAGTGGTTTTGGGAGAAGTTATCCCAAGGAACATTTCTCCAGCTGTGTTTGTGCCTTATCCCCTTATTATGGCTGCGGATGGATCGGTCACTGCTCTGTGACCAGGCCTTGGCTTTGCTTTGGCCGGCTGGCATTCTGCAGCTGCCATGGGCCCTGGCAAAATTCCAAATATACCTCTAGATGTCCTTGTGTTGGTAACCACAAATGTGGCATGCAGCACCGGTCCCACTTGAGTGGCTGGTCTGAGTAGGGGTACTGCCAGCATGGGAGGAGGAGATGGATTATAGCATGGCAAGGGAGGAATGATGGGAACTGACAAATATGTGTTTTGTTTGTTTGTTGCTGTGGTTTGCAGTATGCAGCAGGTGAAATTCTGCAGTGTCAGTGGGCTGCTGGGGGGAAAAGGAGCATGGAGTATGGTCATGTAATGCTTAATATCAAGAAAATCCCCACAAACATAAAAGCAATTATTTGCACTGTAGATGTGAGACAGTGGCTATGTGGCTATGGCTGCAGCCTGATGTTAGATATGCAGCATTTATTGAGCTGCAGCTCACTGTGAATGATATACCTCCCCATTATCCCTTCTTGTGTAGACAAGCCCATAAAGCGAAAAAGAGGAAAGAAAAGCTGAGCTGAGTGTACAGTCTACTTAAATGTTTTCAAAAGAGTGCATGTCAGTCCGTTTTGGGCTTCAAAGATTTTCAATTTGAAAGTTAGATTTTTTTCTCTTACGTTTCAAACAAGAAAAATAATATTATGTTGAGGCATATGCAGGCAATTACAGGCTTCCTTCTAGATGTCTTGAGATACATATATATAACAGAATATGAAAATTTACCATGTTTAGGTGTAAGTTACAGTCCTCTGTGCATAATAAAAGTATTTTCCTTATGATAAAGAAAATTGCGTACTGAAGAATATGTATCACTTTTGTTCTACTTAATTGATTTCTTTGCAGACCAAGACATCACTTAGATTAAGAAAATAATTTATTAAATTTATCTTATGATCTGTTTATGGGAAAAAAAATTTAAAAACGTTATACAGCACAATGGCATGGGTTTATATAGGCTATTACAGTTACACTCATTCTCAATGTAGAGTAGTAGTTGTCAGAAAAAAGAATAAGACAAAGGGAGAAGATGTTATGAGTTTTCTGGAAATTTTGTGGGTTTGTTTTCTTTCTCTGTAATAAATCCAACCATTACCATGATGCATAATAACAGTATGTGACCAATTTTCTAAATTTTTTGTAAATTTTAATATCACATCAGTCTTAATGTCACATATCTGTCTTAAATGCTTTACTTTTCTCTTGATAAAGGTAATTGTTAAATTTAAGAAGGGGAGGAATTCTGGTTTTTTTTTCCATTGCCAAGATTTTATACACTTGTGTTTTGTTGTGCTTTTTAAAATTTAAATTACTACTGCTAGCATGTTTCTGGCTGCAACAGGGAATCTATATACCTATATCAACGTCATTATTAATCTAAAAAATTCACAGAACTCAAAAGCATATGTGATAATTATAACTTCTGACAAGGATCCAATCTGAAGTAAGTAAATATTTGTGGGGGCATTTCCATATCAGCTGATAGTTATCTGGTTCTTACACTGAAATTTAAATAATTTGCCTGAAGGCAACGATATTAACACCCTGTTTAACCTACGCTGGTCCAAGCAGAATCAGGCCAGTGCCTTTCCTGTGGCCGGGCACCACAACTGAAGGCAGGGACAGGCAGGAACGCAGGGCTGAGCCGGTCTCATAGCAGACAGACGGGGAACTGGAACAGTCAGGCATGGTATGAACAAGGGCTTGCAGCAGAGTATTTCAGAGATGGGGTGGGAGATAAAGGCCAGCCACAGTCTTGCTGAGCTCATCTCTAGCCCTTACTGCTTTAGTGGGGTCAGAAGACAAACAAGCAGCTCCTCTCCCAGCCTGTCAGAGTCCACCACTGAATGCAATCAAGAAATTGCAGATGCTCAGCTGCAGCGAATAACTGCTGATTTTGTGACAAACTTCCTACCACCTTTCCTCTAAGCAAGCAAGACTTTGGGTGGACTGCTGCTAGCACCAGTGTCGGTGCTGTGTAAGTGTGGAGTCAAGACTTGGTGGCTTTTTTGGGGTCCAGGGTGAGTCAAGTCTCAAGTTGAAT
>WKFP01014353.1:234813-252678 GCA_011057875.1 Pterocles orientalis | reverse complement strand
AAAAATAATATTATGTTGAGGCATATGCAGGCAATTACAGGCTTCCTTCTAGATGTCTTGAGATACATATATATAACAGAATATGAAAATTTACCATGTTTAGGTGTAAGTTACAGTCCTCTGTGCGTAATAAAAGTATTTTCCTTATGATAAAGAAAATTGCGTACTGAAGAATATGTATCACTTTTGTTCTACTTAATTGATTTCTTTGCAGACCAAGACATCACTTAGATTAAGAAAATAATTTATTAAATTTATCTTATGATCTGTTTATGGGAAAAAAAATTTAAAAACGTTATACAGCACAATGGCATGGGTTTATATAGGCTATTACAGTTACACTCATTCTCAATGTAGAGTAGTAGTTGTCAGAAAAAAGAATAAGACAAAGGGAGAAGATGTTATAAGTTTTCTGGAAGTTTTGTGGGTTTGTTTTCTTTCTCTGTAATAAATCCAACCATTACCATGATGCATAATAACAGTATGTGACCAATTTTCTAAATTTTTTGTAAATTTTAATATCACATCAGTCTTAATGTCACATATCTGTCTTAAATGCTTTACTTTTCTCTTGATAAAGGTAATTGTTAAATTTAAGAAGGGGAGGAATTCTATTTTTTATTTTTTTCCCATTGCCAAGATTTTATACATAACCACTTTCAGTGGCTCCCTACTTGTGTTTTGTTGTGCTTTTTAAAATTTAAATTACTACTGCTAGCATGTTTCTGGCTGCAACAGGGAATCTATATACCTATATCAGCGTCATTATTAATCTAAAAAATTCACAGAACTCAAAAGCATATGTGATAATTATAACTTCTGACAAGGATCCAATCTGAAGTAAGTAAATATTTGTGGGGGCATTTCCATATCAGCTGATAGTTATCTGGTTCTTACACTGAAATTTAAATAATTTGCCTGAAGGCAACGATATTAACACCCTGTTTAACCTACGCTGGTCCAAGCAGAATCAGGCCAGTGCCTTTCCTGTGGCCGGGCACCACAACTGAAGGCAGGAACAGGCAGGAACGCAGGGCTGAGCCGGTCTCATAGCAGACAGACGGGGAACTGGAACAGTCAGGCATGGTATGAAGAAGGGCTTGCAGCAGAGTATTTCAGAGATGGGATGGGAGATAAAGGCCAACCACAGTCTTGCTGAGCTCATCTCTAGCCCTTACTGCTTTAGTGGGGTCAGAAGACAAACAAGCAGCTCCTCTCCCAGCCCATGTCAGAGTCCACCACTGAATGCAATCAAGAAATTGCAGATGCTCAACTGCAGTGAATAACTGCTGATTTTGTGACAAACTTCCTACCATCTTTCCTCTAAGCAAGCAAGACTTTGGGTGGACTGCTGCTAGCACCAGTGTCGGTGCTGTGTAAGTGTGGAGTCAAGACTTGGTGGCTTTTTTGGGGTCCAGGGTGAGTCAAGTCTCAAGTTGAATTTTAAAAGACTGACAGATAAGCAGTACATTTCTTCCTAAAATGTGATGTGTGCATGTACAGTAAATGCTGCCTTTAAAATGTGAAAAACAGTTTGTTCAGTGTTTGGTAGCTTCTTGCTATTATTGCTCTGTAATATCTGAGTTATAGCAGGACAAGTGCTGGCAACAAAATTTTGTTTCCACTTGCATAATTGTAGGAGTCATAATTTGGTAGAAAAACATATACTTTTTTTTTCTCTCAAGGGAAGCTCTTTCCTAATGTCCCATCAAAAAAATCTGTGGCAAGGATCCTAATGATTTCAGAGGAAACTAGATGGGGCCCTTATGAGCCTCCTAAAAAATTATTTTAAAATTTTTTTAGTGTGCATCTATTTGGTAATGCCCCTTCTGATAGCTCTTGTCTTGACTGGAAATAAGCATTTTAAATTACTCTACATAAAATTTAAATTATTATAGGCAAATATAAATTGGATGTTTTGGTCTTTCTTCTCTCAGTAGATATATCCTTTCCTTGGATGTATGATTTAAAAAAAATCTATCCTTCTCTTTTTTCTTCACTGAATAATTATTGGCTCACAAATTTTCACTCCATGTGTCTATTGAAAGTTCACCTCTGTCCTAAATTGCAAAGGAAGAAAAAAACTGAATCTGTGACTTTTATGTCAGGTTAACAGACAGAGATGTATAATTCATGGACTGGAATAATATGTCTCTTCTGCAGTTTAACTCTGAGCAATACTTTGGTCAGTAGTTGCCTATGGTCTGGGCTATGGGGAGGCATGGGTACGTATTCCATATACCTGAAGAATGAAAAGCTTTAATGGAGACCCTAACTATTTTCCCACCTCTTGCCACAAACTAAAAGCAGCAGTTTTAAAAAAAAACACAGCTACAATGGTAGGAAAGGAAAGAAAAGTCAGGAAAAAGCAACAATGTAGGTGAGTAAGACTATGAAATAAAGAGCTGAGCTCTGGAGAAGGAAAAGAGGCTAATTTAAGGCAGTTTAACGTAAGTCTTGTGGTCTGGTAAAAAAAAGATGGACCTCGTTCCCTTATCTTTCCTTGTATGAAATAGTCACAACAAGAGCTGAAAACCTGGTATTTCTCCTAGCCTGTCATTTGCAAAGCCATATCTAGTCTTCTGGGCTTTGGGTGTGAGTGTAAATTTTTTGTTAACCTGAGATGGGTAAAGCCATTAACTGCATAGAAGGGAAAAAAACTCAGGCAGTGAAAGATGAAATGCAAAAAATCTGACTTGATGGTGCTAAAAGATAGTTGGATGCTCTTTGAAACGTCTACCCTGTGTTATGTTTGAGGCACTAGCTTGCTGTAAGAAGCTGAATTGATCCTTTTCCGTGTGCCAGGTGAAATCAGTTGGAAGAGGGCACTTGCTCTTGGGTCGAGTGCCAGATGAATGTGTTGCACAGATTGTGTCTGACTATGGGAGCCTTCACTAAGGGCAAGACAACCTCTGTTCCTTTCTCTGAATGAGACTAAGAAGCAAAGAGCAGTTACTTCCTCTGATGATGCCTACACTGTGGGCTGAGGAGAGATGTAGGCTGTCTGGCTGTTGAATTTCAGGAAGCAGTTCTGCCACAGGGTTTGAAGGAACCTAAATTGGCATGATGTTACCATAACTAGGAGGCTGAGGCTCAAGACCTACTTTTGATTCTTTTACAACAAAGTCAGTGCAAAAGAACTCCAATGTCAATACTAATCATGTTCTTGCTCTCTTGTGCTTTCTGTAAAATACTTGGGTCTTTCTCTCCATCTTTCATTGCGTTGTGACTGAATTTTTATTGTCTTTGCTTGAATTCGATGTGAGATACACTAGGACAGAGAAAATATTTATAGAATTAGGTACTGGATCTGCATAGTTGTAATTCTTTCCAATTTACTTGCTTGCTTTTTTTAGTGCTGAAGTGCCCAGAGATTAATTTAGTGTTCTGAGTACAAAATGATTACATGAACTTCAAACACATTTGCACAGTTCAAGTCAAATGAATGTTACATTTTCATAACCATTAAAACAATTTTTTTAAAATGCAATATTTAAATGGTTACAGATTTGCTGATGTTGGATTCTTCACTGTATGCCTCCACAAAAGTGATCTTCATTGGAGACTCATTAGCTTCACTTCTGATTTTCTTTTAATACACTAAAAACACAAATTGAAGCAGCTAGCCTCTCAATTCATGATTTCCTGCTGTATTCCATGATACTGTAGATATAGGATCAGCTTAGAGGAAAAACGAAGATCGTTAATGATGGGAATAAGAACTTGGTTACAAATGATAAAACAAGACAAGGATGAGTGGCAAATTCTGTACTAAGGAAACTAAGTAAAAGCCCTGTTGTTGTTTCCAGGGTTTGAGGAAGGGCTATTGAACCATACGGCTCAATGGGACTTGATGCAAGAACAACTGTGCCCCCGTGTGGATATCAACACAGCTTTAGAGCTCACACTGACTCTTTCAGAGGTGCCCAGACCCCAAAACTTGTGCTGATTTCAGTGAAGGTCGAAAATGTCTGCTTTGAAGAGTTCTTCAGGCATAGACTTTATTCTGTGCTTTTGATGCAGCTAGGAAAGTGAAGACTGCTATACAAGGAGAAATGAGGTTTGGGGTTTTTTTTAATGGCTGTGCTTGCTTTCCATTTTAGATGCAGTTGCTGGTGTTCTTTTTATTTAACAAAATTGCTTTTTTCCTCTAACTCACACTCTATGCTTTCGATGGCTTCTGCTTCAGTTCTTAATAGCCCAACTGCCTCTTGTTTTTATGTGTCGTTCTTGATGTGTTACCTGCCTCTTGAGAGTTTGCATGCTAAGGCTTTATAATACCTGCTGGAAACAGTTTTAGGGGATATACCACTTTGGAAGAAACATCTATTTAGGTTCCATTCCATATCACTGCAAGTGACCTTTGAACAACTTAAAAATAAATTTAGAGGCAGAGAGTGTGACATTAAGTTAAAGAGTGAAACAAGATCTCGCCCTAGAACTTAAAAATACGCATAAAGAGAAATTCGGTGGGTCCTGTGACAGTCTCTGTTAACAACAAAGTGCAGATGAGATGACCCCCCCTTACATCCGTGATGATGTGCATGACTCTAGTATCAAGTTCCAAAGTACGCTCCCCTTATCCTGACATCTATGACTGGCTGAAAATAGCAGCTGAGGCTTTGACTGAAAAGCTCTCCAAACTGGAGCATTGTAGGAATGATGGTAGAAAAACCTCAAATTCATGGTGAACCACCCTACACTGCTGTCTTTCAAAGGCGTTTTACTTAAGTAAGGAGCAAAGCTGTGAGCATTTGGAAAAACCTGCCTGGAGAACAATTTCTGTTCCTACTACAAAGAATGGGATGTAGAAATCCCCTTGACTTCAGACTTGTGAACGTAAAGACAGCTTAACTGGACCAAATCAAAAGGAGTAATATGAATAAGTGGCAAAAGAAATTAAACATTTCTCTGTGCTTAATAGAACAAGCATCTTCATTTTGGACTTGCAAACTTTCCCCCTGAATGGTCTTGTGTTCATATAAAACTATTGAATTTCCAAATATAAATAGATAACTGTTGGCAGCATTCTGGTATGCTTTTTATATCAGGAGCCTAACAAGTGAGCGGTAGTGAATATGTGAGCTTTTCTTAGTGACCCCGGAGGGACTTGTTCACTGGGGTTTCAAATTCTCAGCAGCTTTGTTACTGTTCCTCCAAAAAAGGCCATATAATGTATAAAAGGGCTGATGGATTTGACTCAGAACAGAATTTACTTCCTTTCCCCAATTATTCACGAAGGCTTTATTCTTGCTCATGTTGAAGTAAATGGCAAAGTTCATGCAGATTCCTGGGAGAACAGGATTGGCCTCAACGTAACCCTCTGTCTGCAGTCGCCTGAGGGGTCTGGTTTGAGCATGCCAGGCTGCTCAGGCACGGCAGGAAAGCATGCATGTGACTGTAAGCAGGTTTATTAGCGTGGTGGTGAATGGGACCCTGGATACCAGCGAGCCACTTCACTTGAAACAAGAAATATTTATTTCCATGTTCTCATCTGAGCCACTTTGGATGGAAATGACTGCACACTGAGGGAAAAAAAAAAAAAGAGAGGAGGAAAGTGATAAAACATGGGAGTGTCTTGGCTATCTTGGGTGAAAAGAAATCTGACAGATATGGACACCAGAGATGTGGAAAGCATCTTGTCTATTGGGTTATTAGCTGCTATGGGGAGGTGTGCTCTTGTCCAGTTTCAGGTCTGTTGAGGACCTGAAAGGAGAGGAGAAAAAATTATATCATACATTTCTACCTTCAAGTTTTCATAAAATCATAGAATGGTTTGGGTTGGAAGGGACCATAGAGATCAAGTTCCAACCCCACTGCTATGGGCAAGGACACCTCCACTAAAGCAAGTTGCTCAAAGCCTCATCCAGCCTGGCCTTTAACACCTCCAGGGATGGGGCATCCACAACTCCTCTGGGCAACCTGTGCCACTGCCTCACCACCCTCACACTAAAAAATTCCATCACAATGTCTAATCTAAACCTACTCTCTCAGCTAAAACCATTACCCCTCGTCCCATCACTACACTCCCTGATAAAGATTCCCTCCCCATCTCTCCTGTAGACTCCCTTCAGATACTGGAAGGCTGCTATAAGGTCTCCCTGGAGCCTTCTCTTCTTCAGGCTGAACAACCCCAACTCTCTCAGCATGGTCTCCTATGAGAGGTGCTCCAGCCCTCTGAGATTCTTTGTGGCCCTCCTCTGGACTCACTGTAACAGGTCCATGTCCTTCCTGTGCTGAGGACTCCAGAGCTGGATGCAGTACCCCAGGTGGGGTCTCACGGGAGCAGAGTAGAGGGGGAGAATCACCTCCCTTGACCTGCTGGTCACGCTTCTTTTGATGTAGTCCAGGATATGGATCTGTAGCCCTTTTAAATCTATATGCTTTATTATTTTAAAAATGTTTCATGTCTGTCTTATGGGTTAAGCATGATGAGGTCTAGCTGTAGCATACCTGTTCTTTACTTTACTGCTAAGTGCTCAATAAACTGCTCATCAAGCGAGTCACTGTGAAATGGGTTTTATCTAGATGTACTAAGTGCACAAAGGCTACTGTCTAACTGCAGTATCTCCCATTAAGGCTATTTTAGAGAAAGGAGAATACTAATCTGGGATAGTCATGTCTATACTTTTTTCCAGCTATTATAAACCAACTCTAAGCCTCCTTTGTGTCAGGGTAGCCTTTCCTTCACTATTTTCACAGAAGTTTTTCTCCGTTTTTTTCGTACTTTGACAAATGCACCAGTTTCACAGTGTCATTGTTCCCTTTTCTCACATCTTCTGTTTGATTTTCTTTCAGCTCCTACATGGCTTTTGCTCATCCTTCATGTAAAGGAGTAGAATTGCCCTGTCTTCATGTGGTCAAAAAAAACCCCACCAAACAAAAAACTTGGCACCGAAAGCTTCTCTTTTAAGTTGCTAATAGAAGCAAGAAATATGCTGATCCAACCACCTCATTTGAATAACCATGATCACTTTCTGGAAGTCATTTGGCAGGAGCTTTGATCATTTATCTTCAACTGGACATGGCCTTCCTCTGCCTCACACATGGTTTATTTCACCCTTTTTGCCTTCATACCTGTAGCTGCCTGTCTATTCTGTGGAACACCATGCGTAATAACAAGTGTTATTGGAGGAAGCTACATACTCCCAGCTTAGGGGTTTGCTAGGAGTATAGATATCTTTTCGTGTTTTGAGGGCCTTCTGGCAAAACTCTATTCGTGCAGACAAACTTTCCAAGTTCTGAATAGCAAAATTATATCTTCATTACATATTCATTTACTGTTTACAACTATACATACCTAAGCAAAGTGACAAGTAATGCTTCCTATTTGTTAGACTTTTGTATTAGGTAAAGTTGCATCAATAATGTGTCAGCATGTGAGATAGTTGGGTTGCTACAGCACTTCTAATCCTTCCTGTGAATTTCTGTTTTCCTGCATGACATTTTAAAAATCCTCAGTTCTAGTCTCCTACCTCTCTTTGAATGCAATCTTGTTGTGGTTCAGAATATTGTTATTGATTAGTAATTGTTAACTAAATGGTTTATCTGCCTAATTGATGAACTGTTTGCCTCTTCTGATAACATTTTCTTCCTGTCTCTTGTTATCCGTACACTGAATTCCAGACAATCTAGGAGAGAAAAATGGTTAAACGTTGTAAGACCTCAATTTTATCTATTTATTTAACTGAAGTACAAGATAATATTTCTGACAACAACTTATTTAGGAATTGTGTTCAGCTTTAAATCTATAAATAACCATTACCTTTTTTTGGCTAGTGACCAGTCCATCTCAGTTGGTGTGCCTATACTCTCATGTGCCTATATATACTGTGCACATGTTGATCCTTTCAGCTCTTATCCACTGTATCTTGGCCTGTGGTATTGCCTTAGCATGTGCTGCTCCATATGGTGCTGCTTGTGGTTTGAAACATATCAACTGCATGCTTTTTGCTTTTGATTTATTTCACTGAAACTGAAGGGAAGCCAAAATACAGACACTAGTATTTCTAAGCCACGTTTATTTCCCATGAATACTGGTTTGAGTGTGTGGATTTCTTTGAGGAATGGTTAAATCTGGGTCTTTCACTAGTTCCAACTTCCAGTAGCCTTGTCCCGTCTTCCAACTGGAGTTAAGTGGAGAAATACTGTTTTTTAAAAACAAACACCCTTTCCCCCAAATCCCAAACTCTTCTGTCTGTCCTACACATTTGCAGAGAAATTCTTTACTCCTGCACCTCAGGTGCTCAGAAAATGATTTAATAAAACCCCTCTTTGTGACCTTCTGTAACCACTCAGGGCCAGTGAGCCTTTGGGAAGTGTCTATTTTCTGAACAGTTAGGAACTTAACACTGAATATTATTGCATAGTGTAAGGCTTTGTTTAATACCCTTGCTAGGACACCCTCTTTTCACCCTTTATCACCCTTTGTTGGGACACTCTCTTACAGGTCCAAGTTCTGATTCATTTGCTTCATAACTCTCTAATAATATTTCAGAAAGATGATTTAACTAATTGTAATGGTTGCTTATAATACTATTTACTGTGTCTTCTCTGCGGGGATTACCCATTGACTTGATTTAACCCTAAAGGAGTGGCAAAATCATCTTAAAGTAGTAGGCCAAAATGATGCAGGTTTTGGTGACTTTTCTTATCCTATAGGTACTGCAGACTGATCGACAGTTGCATAAAGGTACCCTGTTGGATTGTTGACAAGGGATTAAAACAGAAGAATAGCTTTTCAACATTTGATTGGAAAATGTGTCGTTATCCCAGTCTTCTTAGGTTTAGTTTGTTTGGTTTTGCTTTTCTTTTTATAGCAAGCAGAATTATTATCTTTTTGCAGGGCAATTTGCACTTCATGTTGGAAGCTCTGAGCGTAGGTGATTTCTCTGGTAGCAGTTATTGATGAGGCTTCACAGACACCATCACTGGCCTCTGGTAGTTTATAGAGAGCTTTATTTTTTAAAATACAGTGCCTGCTTGGGGTCTCCTACGGCAGTTTGATGTTATTCTGGCAGAGGTACATAATCCAAGACATAAGGCAACACTGGGAAGGTGGGTTAGGAATAGGAAGAAATGAGGTGTACCTGAGGTGATCTTGTCTTCCCCTGGTAAATCTTGTCCACCTTTCAATTTTTCTTGCCTTGGCTGGGGAGACGGATGATTTGAAATTCAGAGGAAGTATAGGGAGAAAAGGGCCAAATAGTTTTATTAATAATTTAGGGCCAGACCCCCTTAATCCTGTTTGGTAGTGGGAAATGCTACCTTTATACCACATTGAAGTAGGGCTTTCTAATCTGACAGTTCATGCTCTGCTCCAAGGAATTAGCCTGGGTTTTGTCCATTACTGTGAAATTTAGAACCATTGTGTCTAGAATGGGACATCTATATGGCCTTTAGCATCAGGCTATCAGCTTTTATTCACCTAAAGCATCAGGTAACATCCCTCACTTGCAAAGCAGATGATTGCCTCCTGTGAGGCATGTGGGCAGTGCTATACTGTGGAGGACGAGGTTCTCCCTGATGCCCTCATTGAAATAAGCAGATTTATTTCCTGCTAAGTTTAAAAGTAAACATTTCAGAAGTTTTTCCAATCATGTGTGCTTGTTGTTCTTGCCTTTGTAATGCAAGCTGAATGCATTTTGAAGCTGAAACTAAAACTGAGTAAACTCAACATCTTAAGTGGGATCGAGTGCACCCTCAGCGAATTTGCAGATGCTGCCAAGCTGAGTAGAGTGGTTGACACGCCTGAGGGACTGCATGCCATTCAGAGGGACCTAGACAAGCTTGAGGAGTGGATCCATGTGAACCTGATGAGGTTCAACAGAGCCGAGTGCAAGGTTCTACACATGGGTTGGGGCAACCTCCAGTTTCAATACAGGCTAGGGGAAGAAGGGATTGACAGCAGCCCTGTGGAGAAGGACTTAGGGGTACTGGTGGGTGAAAAGTTGGACATGAGCCAACCATGTGTGCTTGCAGCCTAGAAAGCCTACTGTATCCTGGGCCGCATAAAAAGAAGCATGGCCAGCAGGTCAAAGTGCGTCACTCTTTCCCTCTACTCTGCTCTGATGAGACTATTCCTGGAGTATTGTGTCCAGCTGTGCAGTTCTCAGACATGGACCCATTAGAGCAGGACCAAATGAGGGTCACAAAAATTATCAGAGGGATGGAATGCCTCTCGTACGAGGACAGGCTGAGAGAGTTGGGATGATTTAGCCTGGAGAAGAGAAGGCTCTGGAGAGATTTTTCAATACTTAAAAGAGGCTTACAAGAAAATTAACACAAACTTTTTAGTAAGGCTTGTAGTAATAGGAGAAGGGGTAGTGACTATAAACTAAAAGATCATAGATCCAGGCTAAATATAAGGAAGATTTTTTTTAAATGAGGGTGGTGAAACACTGGAACAGGTGGCCCAGAGAGGTGGTAGATAACCCATCCCTAGAAACATTCGAGGTCAGGTTGGATGGGGCTCTGAGCAACCTGATCTAGTGAAGACATCCCTGCTCATTTCAGGGGGTTGGACTAGATGACCTTTAAAGATCCCTTCCAACCCAAACCATTCCATGATTCTATGATCTGGAGCAACAAATAATAAAAGAAGGACATTGTCATCAGGGTCAGAGTTAATTTCTGCCCTCAGCCAAGATATTTGGTATCTCCCCAATGGATAGGAACAAATATAGATTATAGAGCTAGCAATCTCAGCACAGCTGTTAAACCTGCCTTTACAAGATGATATAAAATTACACTATTTATCAAACTAATACTGTTTTGTTTCAAGGATACTAGCAGTAAAAGACATTGGTCCAAGGCTGATGGTAGTATGCAGTGAGCAACATTTATTCTGAGATCACTTCTTTTACAGGAGGTTAATGCTGAGTTGCCCCTCAAAAAGTAGATTTACTACATATGTAGGGGTTTTTTTAACAGCTCCTATCCCTCTGCCTTCTCTACAGTCCTTCTCCAACTGTATCTCAGGCCTCTCTTGAACTACTTTGGAGAGAAGTTTTCAAGACATGGATGGGATTTTTTTCCTTTTTGTAAGATGACCCTCAACTGCCTTCACAAACAGGGAGAGTTAAGCTTACCTACAGGGCTGAACTAACAGAAAAATATGAAATACTGGGTTTTCTATTGTCCTAGATTCTGTGCTGTAGTGAGGGACTTGCTAGGGAAAAGTTTCTTTTGGAATCGGGCTGTTGAACCTGCAGCACATGCATAGGCCATGAGCACTACTAATAGTTCATGACTTGTTTTCTTGAATGACTGTCTACATTTGTCCTGTAGAAAATACCTCCGCTCACCTCCTCCCATCTGCTCTGCGCAGGAATGTGCCTCATTGCTCACACAGTGCAATAACTGTGAGTATGCAGTGTTCTTGTGTTTGGGAGCCACATGGAAATTATGAAATTTGTGGTTTTCTTCCATTCTGGTAGGCATGATGTTTTTCAGGCCTGGGATATGACAGGAGGGTTGGACTACCTTTTTATAAAATACGTTCAAAAAAATCCAAGACAACAACAAAACTTCTCGCTACATCTTCCAGAATTTAAGCGCTTTCTGGCTGCTATGTTTTCTAGTTCCCTCTGCAAATCTGTAACTTATGAGATGGTAATTTATATTTGCTTTGACTGGTATTTTGGCCTTGCTTATTTCAATATAGTTTTTAAATTTCCACTGAATCTAGGATCATGTTTTCTTTTGTACTACTGGATTCAAGATGTCATGGCATTAGTGATTTTTTAACCTTAGAGCTCATTTCAGTAAAATCAATGCATTGTTCAAGAAGTTTCAGCTTTTATTGGTGGACCTGACATGTTGCTCACTGCTATGGTTTGAATCATGAGAAGTTGTGGAGAAATAGTGATCTTTGGCAAACTCAGTTAAAGAATTAGAACTAGTGCAGCATATGAAATTGTTCTTAACTTTTTGTATAGCATCTGTTTCAAACCAGTGGCATTATTTTAGTAAGGTGGAACTGAAGACTGGTAAACGGTAGCTCCCTACGTTCCTGTACATTTTAATGTATATCATAAAAATATGTAGCACAAGTTAAACCCAAGTACAACATTGCTGATTTTTTTACAAATGTGGATGAACATAAAGGAGATTACAATTACCACAAAAGAGGAAAAAAAATATTTGTTTCTTACCCAGCTCTAATATGAATGGCCTTAATGGTTGTCTCCTATCCTTGGACTGCTTTCTGTGCAATACACAGATGATTCCTCCAGGAAAAAACTTTCAAACCTGTTTTTGTTAGCCTTCAAAATTCTAGATAGAAGCTACATAGAATAATGATTTCATGGCTTTTAAATAGCTAAAACAATTTATTTGGGTTGTCTCTGTTTCCTGTATTTTAAATGACAGCAGATATAATGCAGCTCTTTTTTCCTAATTATTTTTGTCTTCTTTTTGGAGCAGTAAAGGAGGGTAGGATAATAAAACCCTACTAAGGATTATTCTCATCACCAGATACCTACTTTAAAGAAGACTTTCTTGGATTCTTTTTCCTGACATGCTTTTTTTAGGTATCCAGTGAAGTCTTTGTCCATGACTCATATGTTTCCTCAAAGGACAAAACTCTTCTGTCTGGGTGAATCTTCTGTTCAGCCTTGAGAGTTTCTCCTCAGGTTTGACTGGTCAGGTTGATGACTTACCAGCATCAAGTATACAAATGCTAGGTATGTGGCATTGGCTACATACAGAAGCACTTGAGAGATCTACTTCATTTAAATAGAAAGCCAAGGTTTCACGCACGTAGTCACACGCTTTATCCTACCAGTGTTTTTCTTGTTTTTATTTTTCCTTTCTCCCAAGGTATATTATTCTGGTTTCCCATGCAAGATTTATTTTCTCTCATCCTTGTTTATTTCTATATTTCATTTTTTCCAGCCTAATCTTTTCTTCCATGCATTGGGAACAGCAGCCGTTTCTGTGCTGTACTTACACAATGGTTTTAGGTGTTTACTACTGTCGTTAACCACAGAAGTGAGGTGGGAAAGTCACGTTAAAGATGGGAGAGAAAGGAAACAGAACAGAAAATTGTGATCCCTCAGGTTTACCACAATATCAATTGCATTTCAGAGTATTTGCCTTTTGCTTATAGGAGCTTTATCTAGTTCTAGCTTAAATTTCACCTTGTGCCTTACTTGACAACTTTGATCCCATTTTCTGGCTCAAGTACCAAATAGATGGAACCTTCATCAGAAGTTCTTAATCTTCCAGGAGATCCATAAATAAAAAACTTCCCAGTGGAGAAACAGATTTCCTTTAGCAATTTCAATCTGCTGAATATAGGCTTGCTCTCTTAGAATCATAGAATTGTTTAGGTTGTGACAGATCTTCAAGATCATTGAGTCCAGCTACAAACCTAACACTGCCAAGTCTACCACTAAACCGTGTCCCTAAGCACCACCTTTACATGTCTTTTACCATACAAGTACTGTACTGACATCTACATGTCATTTATTACTTTCCCTTACCACCACACATCTAAGAGTTTGAAGGATGTGCACAGGACAGAAGGTATTTCAGCACCGAAGAAATTGTCCTTCAGTAGCTGCAACCACATTGTGACAGAAGTTATTGCAGCACAGTCAGGGGGCCTGGGAGCTCTGTCCTGCAGGGCGTTTCTGCTTTGCAGGTTTTATCTCAAGCAAGCTGGGTTTTATCCCTTTCCCCCTCCAGTCTAATTGAAAGCTCTTTCAATGAGACCTGCCAACTTTGTGCAAAGATCCTTCTCCCTCTTTGAGGCAGGTGTAGCCTGTAGCCAGCAGGCCTGCTGTCATGTAAACGGAACCATGGTCCAAAACCCCAAAATTCTTCCAGTGGCACCAGGCTCAGAGCCAGGTATTGACCTGCTGACTCTTCCTGTTTCTTCCCTCATCATTCACTGCAACTGGAAGGAGAGAGGAGGACACTACTTGTGTTGCAGTTCTTGCAGGTGGAAGTAAGCTGCTGATTTCCGGGAGTCTCTAGTTAGAAGCTAAGAACTACTGGTCATTCACCATCTAATGGTGTGGAGTAATCAACAGTACATTTTTGTGCATCTTCAGTTTCAAGTGTCTGTTTATAACATTGCCATATTTTGATGATATTTTCATATCTCTAGGAATCTGGTATGCTCTACTTGCTCATCTTCTCCTTGAGACATTCTTCTAATCCTGTAGAAGTCAATAGAGAGACAGTAAACAGCTTCAAGTATGCTATTTTCAACATTGGTTTGCATGTGAATTGTATGGTTAGTGTATTCGTTAGCTGTATAGTCAGAGCTACAAAATCTTCAACTACCGTAGTCTGAAAGCGTTTAATTTTGTCTCTGACCACTGACAGAAGAGAGCATGCTGTGTGTGAAGATAGTCAGACAGATGTTATATTTTCTCTTACTTGTTGGAAGGCTTTTCATACAGCTTCCTGCAGTAGGATACCTGCTTAGGTGTGGCACCTGTTATCAGCCTTTAGCCCCAGAAGTGTGCGATTACTGAATTTAGGATAGCCAGTTTTAAACAAATCCAAATTTCTTTTTCTTGCTTCACCAGTTAAACCCACAGGAGAGATAAGGATGCTCCTTCAGTGGACAAAAGGTCCTTCAGTTCACAGCAGACATCGGGTGCTTTTAAGAGCCTAGTTACAGATCCAGCAACAGGGGTTTTGTCTTTAAGAGCTCCGGTGTGGAGGTGCTGAACAGAGGTTTTTCAGAGCGGCTGTTTGAGAAGGGTTGGAAAACTATTGGCTTGCATTTTTCCACCTGTCACTTTTTTTTCTGGGGCTATGTTGTACAGGTTTTTGTAACTATACAACACCCTCTTCTTTTTTTTTTCATTACTAGATATCTGGATCATTACTACAACAATTCCTCTTTTTCAAATTTGTTTGTGAATACAAGGAATTTTAGTCTTTTAAAATACCCTTTTGATTGTTTGTTTTGCTTTTTTTAAGATGGCAGTTGTGTACTTTGTCCTTGGCATTTTATTAAATTCATTACTAAGCAAAATTAACTGGTGTTGAGCTCTGCATTCCCCAAGCTTGCTGTACAGGTCTAGGAAATCATTATGCGTACTTATTTTACTTATGTTAAAGAATGTCAGCTAAAACTAGATAACAGTATTTATTAAAATACCACTTGGAATCTTTATCTCCTAAAAGAAAATAGAAAGAACAGTACATAAACTCTGTCTGACACTGCAATAAACTTTCTTGCATATTAAGTCTATATTATCTTGAAATGATCATCAAGATGTATTGAACCAAGTGGTAAATATTGATTACGTCAAGGCTGAGATTCATATTTACCTCAAGGGTCAATAAATTTTGATGTTGACTGAAATGTGAAGTCAATATATATATTGTTAATACCTTCTGAATGTATTCAGCAGAAATATCTAAAAATATGTTCTATAACTCTAGAGATCCCAAGGGATACCTTCCTTCAAGCTAATACTGCAAAGGAAAAAGAAGCAAATGACCCAGTTTTAATTAGTCAGTCAAATACATATGCATTCACATGCACTTCCTGTCTGGCGGCTCAGTACAGGTGAAGGAGGACTTTCTAGAGGTTTGGTTCAAAGCTGTACAACACCTCGGTGAACGCCTAAGGGATGACAAACCTCCCCTCCTCAATTTGGCTTCAAGTATAAAGTGTCTTTATTTAACTGTGCTTTATGTACCGTATATAAATGAACGATTGTGTTAGTGTCAAAAAAAATAAAAAATCCGATGGTCACCTGCCCTCCTTCCTGAATACTCTAGTATATACTACTGTCTCTGGAATTAGAAGAACGGGACAGGAGATTTATGTAATGTTTCTCAGTGTATTATTGGCAGTTGAACAAGCACTATAGCAATAAGCATTATGGCAGAACTACTATAGATGTTCTTCTTGCCAAACTCTGATTCAGCCAATGAAAATCATAGAATCATAGAATCGTAGAATGGTTTGGGTTGGAAAGGACTCTAAAGATCATCAAGTTCCAACCCCGCTGCTATGGGCAGGGACACCCTCCACTAGCCCAGGTTGCTCAAAGCCTCATCCAGCCTGGCCTTGAACACCTCCAGGGATGGGGCATCCACAACTTCCCTGGGCAACCTGTTCCAGTGCCTCACCACCCTCACAGTGAAAAATTTCTTCCTAATGTCTAGTCTAAATTTACCCTCTTTCAGCTTATACCCATTACCGCTTGTCCTCTCACTACATTCCCTGATAAAGAGTGCCTCCCCATCTCTCCTGTAGGCTGCCTTGAAGTACTGGAAGGCTGCTATTAAGTGCCTCAGGGCCTTCTGTTCTCCAGACTGAATAATAACTTTAGCCTTTCGGTTCATGTAGATAACTAGGGAAATGCACTCACGGGACTGATGTGAATGAACCTGAGACATATTCACGTGCAGAGAGAAAAGAACTATCCCTTCCCTCCTCATCTGTAAAATGAGTATGCATGTCTTGAGTTTTGCTGAGTCCATTTGTGTGTGAGATTCACTGCATACCATTTTTCCTCCATGCATCTGGTTTTTTGTTACTAAGCTAAACTAAAGTATCACCTTTCATAAAGCATGTTCGATCTTCTGTCAGAAATGGGCATCTGTCTTATGCGTGGCTTTGGAAAAATCCCAATCTGTTACAAGGAATGGCTTGGTTTTTTCTGGACTCACACCTTTGATCAAGATGTGGTACAAAGAAGACTTAAAAATATATTAGAAAATAACATTCTTTATGTGAGGTTTGATATACTAATGGAAAGAAACTGAGGTTAAGTCTCTGCTGACCAAACTGTCTAGTTCTTGCAAATCATATGCTCTGTTGATTGCCAACTGGATGAGACAGTTGCAGTGTGCAAGCACAAATGAAGATTTAAAGCTCAGCTTTAGCTTTGAATTACCCTCTTTCTAAGGTTAAGTCTGACACAAATTCTATTTTAATGAACACTTTCTATCTAATACAGTTTCATTTGAATAAGCAATGTAGCAGTGTTATTATAACATTGCCATTCTTGCTATCTCCATCTCTCATGAAAATAATAAAAAGTCATCATAAACTGTTGCTAAGGACAAAGGTTGTCTCAGAGTGAGAAACTCATTTAGTATTTCAAGAGTTACACTGCACTGGAATGGTACCATGTTCCTCGCAAAAGCGGTAAGAATAGGCAAAGGAAACCTTTGAGTACTGTTTACGCCGTGTGCAAGAAGTAATGTGAGGTGAAGCTTCGCCTGCTTCAGCACAGTGACAACCTAGAAAAAATGTCAATAGTAATCTGGAAGGGTCTGGAGCACAGGTCTGACGAGGAGCAGCTGAGGGAGCTGGGGTTGTTTAGTCTAGAGAAGAGGAGGCTGAGAGGAGACCTTATCACTCTCTACAACGACCTGAAAGGAGGTTATGGTGAGGTGGGTGCTGGCCTCTTCTCTAAAGTAACAAGTGATAGGACAAGAGGAAATGGCCTCAAGTTACACCAGGGGAGGTTTAGGCTGGATATTAGAAAAAATTTCTTCACTGAAAGAGTGATCAGGCATTGGAACAGGCTGCCCAGGGAAGTGGTGGAGTCACCATCCCTGGAGGGGGTCAGGAAACGTGTAGATGTGGTGCTAAGGGACATGGTTTAGTGAGTCAGGTGGTGTGGGTTGACGGTTGGACTTGATGATCCTTGAGGTCTTTTCCAACCTTAATGATTCTATGATTCTTGTTACTATTTTAATTTGTTGCTGTAAGACTTACTGAAATAGATTGTAATGGAGCTGGAGTTCACAATTTTTAGTTTTTTTAAGACCTTTTTGCTTTATTTTCATTTGTTGTCGTTTGTTTTCATCTTAATGTATGCACTCATATTAACAGTTAAAAGAGGCTCCCTGCTTTTCAAAAGTGTGTCTTGAACT
>WKFP01014353.1:220566-234763 GCA_011057875.1 Pterocles orientalis | reverse complement strand
TCCCCCCCCCCCCCCCCGATGACCAAAGGTTCAGCCTGTAGCCGGCTAACGATCCCCAGAAACTGCAGTCACGATTCCCCCAAAAGGCGGGGGGGAGGGGGGAGGGGTGCGCGCTGCTCCCGGAGGCACTCACAGAACGGAGATAACAGCCGAAGTGTCCCAGGCTGAGAGCTGACCGAAGCAGGGGGAAAAAAAACAGCTAATGATCCCCCCGGAGAGGGAGGATCCTGAAACTCACGGAACGGAGATAATGAACGTCCCGGGCTGAGAGCTAACGGCGTCTATGGGGGAGGGGGGGGGAAGGCCTTGGGAGAGCGAGTGCAGGTACCCAAAGCAAGATGATCCGGAGCCTAAGGAAAGCAAAAGAGAGCAATCTCCTGGAAGGGTCCTCACCTATATACTGGGTATGATGTGCATGGGATGGAATAATTGTTCAGTCTGGTTCTCAATCTTAACCGAAAAGCAAATCCCAGGCTAGAGTCTGGACTGTCTCTCCCCGCGAGGCCTCCCCCCGCTCTGTCTGTGAAGAGGAGAGAGGCTGAACGTATTTGTCCTTGAAAGTATCCTGGCAATAACTATAAACATTCCTTCTTATCAGCTTTCTCCTGAGCAGGAATCCAAAACATAGCTTCTTGCTAGCTATTTATGAAGAGAAGGAAAAAAAAATTAACTCTCTTCTACTTAACCCACGACAGATGGGAACAAACTTTTTTGTAGGGCCTGTATTGATAGGACAAGAGGTAATGGTTTTAAACCAAAAGAGCATAGATTCAAACTAGATATGTGCTAAAAGGATTAAGATATGTGGTTATTTTGGTCTTTTGTAAAATAATTTAGATTGGAGGGAACCCTCAGTTAAACATAGGGCCAGCCTATACCAGGTTGCTCAGGGCCTTCTCCGGGTAAGGTCATGGCACATCCATCCTTGGAGATGTTCAGACCTGTTCAGCAAGCTATTCCTATGTTTGGCATCCCTTATTATGAAAACTTTTTTCCTAGCATCCAGTTGGCATTTCCCTGTTGGAACTTATAACTGTAGCTTATCACTGCCTCTTCAAAAAGAGTCTGACTCAGTTATCTTCATATATAACCTTCGCACAAATGAGTTTCATTAGTCTGGGTTGAGAACTTTGAAACAATACATAGGATCTCCCAGCTGGGAGGAAAGACAAAGATATTGAGAGAAAATGTAGACAAAAGAAAGTATTTCTTGAACTTCTGTAGCTCAAACTATCCGTGAATTTTAAGTTTTTATATGCTATAAGTTGATAAATGTAAATACAGATGCATACAACAGGTGTGGATCTTTTTTCAAGAGGTTAGTTGGAAAGTTTTGGAACATTGTGGAATGACTTAGTTTTTTCTTCACGTAACAGCACCCTTTGCCTTTTTTTCCTAGCTTTATAACAACTTTTGAGAATTATTATCCAGCAGCTTGAGAGAAGTTGGTTAGAGGATACTCATGGGCATTGGAGTGCCTGTCTGGTCTCGACACCATAAAGTCCTCCTGAAATAAGACTGTGTTTAGTTCCATGAAACAGCAGTGTAAAATTTAGTTTTTAAATTATTAGTATCCATAAAAACTTGAATCGTACCTTTTAGAATTACTAATTGTTATTACGTGTTATAATTGTTCTTAAAATGTTATTAAAATCTGTAAGACTTGCACTGGGTTGGAATACAGGACATGAACTAAATACATGGAATAACTACCCCCAAAAACCCAGCTACATCTTTAATGCTGTTTCAAGGTTAAAGGATTGATGCCCTAAACTTGTATCTGCTTGAATTAACTAATTGATGTAATTTGTTTCCTTGAAGGCCGAGTATAGCAACACTTTTTACCTTTTATGAATTCAAAAGAGTCACCATGTAACTAAACTAAGATGTTTTATTAGGTGACTCTTTTCAGTGCACTGAAGTAGCAGAAAATATTCCACATTAAACAGTTAAGAGACTAAGAGACAACAGTGCCTTGCATCCATCCAGAGAGAAACACAGCAATGAGAATATAAATAAATGTAACAGAGGCCATTAAACTGTTTGTAATTGCATCAAGAGAAAGTTTTAATTCAGGTAGTAAAGGAGATATTCCAGAGCTGAGTGAACTAAAACTTTAAAGCTTTTTTTTTTTCTTTTATGACGCATTGCTTTTTAAATAGTTGTTTTTCAACCTGGTCTGAATTTCACACTATCACTGTGCAATTTGTAACTTCAGACTCATGGGTTTTAACTACGCTTAATGGTCTCTCTATTTCTGCTTCACATCAATCCTAGCAGAAAGGAAAAGCCAACTGTTACCGAAGGCTGGTCCTTGTCCTGCATCTGCTGCTCCAGTGACAAGACCCATACGTGCCTGTTTCTGGAGACGGTGCTTCCCAAGGTGAACATGAATCTCATCACAGTCTTCTAGAAAGCTGTTGCTGCTAGTTCGCAGGCATTATCAATATGGTTGGGTCCAGAAACACCAGATAGCATTAAACGCCTTTGGGAGCCATAGCGACATTAAAGAACATCAACAATGTTTTCATAACAGATGTAACTGTATAAACTGCTAATGCAATGTATACCCTGAGGCAATATAGATGGTCTTGGAGTGACCTGTAGAAAGAAGCTTTTCATACCGTTCAGAGGACAGGGGCAGCCAAAAATAATCTCTGTGACAGTGTGTGTCTGTCACTGATATTCAAATGTATCAAGCTGTCTCTGCTGCTCAAGCCTGTCTCTAAAATAAGATCACCAAAGTTTTTTGTATGTGTTATATTTGTTGTTGCTTTCTGAGATATGCAGAATTTGCAGCCAGGAGAAATAGTGTGGGTTGTACAATGTGACTGTATGCAGTTACAGCTTGATCTCTATCAGCAAGAAGAAAAGTGAGGATGAAACAGCTACAGAAATAAGGATTTTTTAGAAACTAAAACATTATATTGGTGTTTAAATGCAAAATAAGCTGATCAACGAAACAGTTGTGTGTGAAGTGTGAGAAAGCTCCTGGGTTCTGTTTCGGCTGAGATGAGCCAGGAAGCACAGTTAAGAGCATGAGCCCATTTCTGCAGATCTTTAAGACTGTTCCTTTATTTCATTGACTGGATTCTATGTTTTTGAATGTGATGATTCAGGATGGATAAACACGATTTGCAAACAACACTTAAGGAGAAATACTGAAATATTTTATGAACTACACCTCTGATAATAAATCACTTACAGGTGTATCTTTTAATGTGTTCCGATACAGGTATTTATATAGGGTTAGCATGCGCTGAATGTGCAGAGAGATACACGTATAGCACTGTGTTCACAGACTACTGCAGTGTTAATATTTTCTTTAATATTATTTTCTCAGATTCAGGACTGTGGAAGGGAAAAACTTACTGAACCATAGAGTTATTTTTAACTTATTTTTTAAAACTTGGCCTTTGAAGTGCAAGTACCAAGATGAAATAAAGAATCTTTAAATCTATTCTGCTAATTCAACATTTTCAGTATATTGCAGTGACACAATTTTTTTTAAAAGTATAAATAAAAGCTCTGTACGCCTCCATATGCTAGTTTAAACCTGAAACCCAACTCAGTCTTAAGGATCAGTGAGAAGTGCTCCCAACGCATCATTATAGCCATCTCTCAGAAAAAAGTCACATTACAGTTTTTAAAAACTTGTGTTGGAATAAATCCTGCTATTTAGGAGACTTTACAAAGAAGTAACTAGTGCTAAAACAAACTTAACTGTAGGAACTTTAGCTTGATTCTTCTGTTCTGAAATCAGTCCAATGCCCAATACTTTGAACAGTAGGAAATATCTTACTGCAGGTATGTGCTATCATATTCAAGTAAGTTTTTCCTTTCAGATACATTAATTGCTGTACTCAAGGTATCACACTTTATTATAGTCTTTACATTCCTATAAGATAAATTTTAGGTCATGACTCAAAAGGACCAAATTAACCTCAAATGGACAAAGCTATTTCCCATATGAGACTGCCTTCAGAAATTGCAAAATATGAAACCTTGTGTTTTTAATATCTCTTTCAGTTTCTGAATTTATAAGAGTGAAGGTCGAAGTTCAGCAATTTTTTATGGAAAACTAGTGTGCAGCTCTGGTTGATGTGACTTTGCATCATACGAGTATCTGTGACTTGAATTTTGCTTCTAGACATTTCATTGTTTCTTTTAATGCACGCTAGATATAAATTTCAGCTAAGCTGTGAGCTGCAGCACCAATGGTTTTAACTGGCCAGAAGGAGATGAGATTAACCAATTCATTTCATGATTTTTGCAGCATGGATTCTCACACCTCACTTAATGAAAAGGGGTATACTAATCCATGTATTTCTCATTTCTGTGTGATTTGCCTAAAAACACTGAAAATGAATTAATTAGAGTTTTTTGGTTTTTTTTTTAAATTCCCAAAACCTAAACCACCCACACCAAAAATACAAGCACCACTGTTCTTGCAGTGTTTTGAGCTTTATAGTTCAGAATAAAGAGTAAACATGCTGTTTGCCAAATGTGTCTAAAGGATATCTTTCTCTTTATTTTTTTAATCTCGCTATTAATTGTTTGCAATGTGGTATAATCAGGGCACATAAAAATATATATATTTGCTGTTCTGATTCAATGACACAAAATTCAAGATCCCTGAGGTAAGGTTAATCAGGAGCTCACATAGTCAGGGCTGAAATTCAGACGCTGCAGATATAATCCATCTCCCTGACACATGCAGTGCCTCATTGTGAGACTGCCAGACACAGTCTGCTGAGAGGGGAATGTCACAGAATACCAAAATGGGGAGATGCAGTTTTGTTCATCATGGCTTTTATCTACGAATATCCATCTAACAGTCTACGTACATAGCTGCTGCCAGACAGAGAAATATGAATGCAGCATTGGAGATGCAGCAGCTAATGTTCAGAGAAGTATATGGAGCATATGCTGGGAGCTCAGAATTACCTGAAAATCATTCAGGTAGTTAATCAGGTTAATTGTTTATCTTTAAGGCAATCTTTTGGTGCAGACGCTGAGTCACCATCTCAGTTTCTAGCAGAGATCAATGGCATGCCTGGTTACTTGCATCTCCTACTGAATTCTGAACCTAGATGACAAAAGGGACCCTGAAGGCAAAGAAAGTGCGCTGTCATCACTGGAGAGGCAGGCAGACAGAAAGTGCTGCAGTGGTGGAAAGAAAAGAAGCTTTTTCAAAAATATAAAATGCTACTGGTCCGGCAATTGCTTCTCAGTTATTTCTACACCAGTGTACATCTGAAATTTCCATGCTGGGGACAAAAGGGGAAAAACCCTGAACCAATTTAGAGAAGATTAAGGTTCAAAAATGAGAGATATATCTGTATGCAAATCTTAGATATATGTGTAAGTTTGGTCTTATGCAAAAATCAAAGAATCTTGACTTAGCAGCATCAGGCAGGCTTGCCAGTTGTACAGATTTAAGTGGATTTTCAAATACCCGTGTCATACAGCAAAATATTAAAAACGTGCGAGTGTCTGTGCTGTTGTACTTTCAGCTTGGCATGAGCATAGGCAGTAAATTATCCTGTAACCTATTGGTGTCCCTGGCTAATTATGGCTCTAATCAGAAAGGAGGAAAGCTTCTGGGGAACTGAGAGAATACACCCTTGCCATAGACTTAGCAGAAACCAGGCTGGCCATATGACCAACGGGTCTGGAGGGACATGGTTGTCTGGACGTATGGCAAGCTTGGCACTGTGATTCAGTGTTGTTGACTTTAGCTTCAAAAGTGTATTTTTATTTGAAATAGAGGAGCTGGCAGTGTGCGCTTGCAGCCCAGAAAGCCAACTGTGTCCTGGGCTGCATCAAGAGAAGCATTAGCAGCAGGTCAAGGGAGGTGATTCTCCCCCTCTACTCTGCTCTCGTGAGACCCCACCTGGAGTACTGTGTTCAGATGTGGGGCCCCCAACATAAAAAAGACATGGACCTGTTGGAGAGAGTCCAGAGGAGAGCCACAAAATTAATCAGAGGGCTGGAGCACCTCCCCTATGAGGACAGGCTGAGAGAGTTGGGGTTGTTCAGCCTGGAGAAGAGAAGGCTCTGAGGGGACCCAATAGCAGCCTTCCAGTACCTGAAGGGGGCCTACAGGAGAGATGGGGAGGCACTCTGTATCAGGGAGTGTAGTGAGAGGACAAGGGGTAACGGGTATAAGCTGAAAGAGGGTAAATTTAGGTTAGACATTAGGAAGAAATTTTTCACTGTGAGGTTGCCCAGGGAGGTAGTGGATGCCCCATCCCTGGAGGGGTTCAAGGCCAGGCTGGATGAGGCTTTGAGCAACCTGGTCTAGTGGAGGGTGTCCCTGCCCACGGCAGGGGGGCTGGAACTTGATGATCTTTAAGTTCCTTTCCAACCCAAACCATTCTATGATTCTGTGATTCTATTTCAGAATTACTGGCCAACATCTCTGTATAGGCATTTTCCTGCCCGTTTGTAAAAGGTAGCTTTATCTAAAAGCACCATAACAATGTGATGCAGTAGTTTAGGATGAGGCAGTGATACAGCTGTGGATCTTGGAGGAATGGGATAAATAAAAGTAAAGGGCAAGTATCAGAGCTAGAATATTACCATTGCAGGTATGCTAGTAGTTCCCAGGCTTGTGGAAAAAGTTTAATGAGGAACCTGCAAGCAATTAAAAGTTTAGGAGAAGGTGCAGCAGGTGGACTGTCTGTTGGGGAAAGGGAGATGAACATTAGGTTGGATATTGTGCCATTGGTTAAGCGCTCCCCCCCCAATCCTGTGATCAATCATTCCATTCTGTCTGCATCGTGTCAGTTTTCAGTGCCCCTTTGGAATCCCTCCCTCAATCTCAACATGGTGTCCTGCTCTTTGCAAAGTGGTCTATACCACAGAGTGAACCCAGTGGATGAAAACTTGCTATTTCAGCTTTTTCCCATCACTTCTATTTTTACCTGGGTGAGTTTTCTCTTTGTATCATCTCTCTCCGAATTCCTTTCTTACCTATTATATCCAAAATTGTCAGGGTTGGAGGGAAACACTATTATGCTGCCTCAATTTTCTAAAATATATCACTTCTGAGGAAAAGATCATGGCAGCAGAAGAAAATTGTGCAGAGTTGGTTGTCTTCATGCCTTGACCTGTACCAATCTTAGGCAAACCTGGGATGTCATGTGATAACAATTTCCTAGGAGCCTCACTTTGCATCTCTTCAACATTAGCATCTCCTACTGCATATTTCCTCAGAAACATGCTGGTATATTGAATTACTGGGCATAAAGATCAGAGGTACTGTCACGTAGAAATGGATTAGACCTATCTGGGTTGATGGTCTTATGAAACAAAGATTAACATGCACTCAGCATTCATTTCACATCCTTACATTTTGTGTAAGTCTGAAATGTTTTTAGGTTTGGAAAAAAATATTTATTTTCCACATCTAACAGAAAATATAGGAAAAGTCCATGTGATATTTCTAAGCAGCTGACAGTGAGAAATACAGGTATCATAAGAGTTTGCTTTTTGAAAAAACTAGTATTTCAGGGAATCAGAAAAACATTTTAAGAAGAATTTTATGGATGCAAGCAGTGTCATCAGCTCTAAAGTTTTTATTGGATCTGTAAAAGGTTCTTTTTGTAGTTTAGTTTCTTTGGTGAGAAAAAAATGTGGTAAATATAGTGTGCAATTTTTTCCATGTTAGATTTTTTACATATTCCATAGAGAAATAAATAATTCTTCATTTAGAAAACCTTCTGTAAAAGAAGGTTTGCACTTTTTGCAAAAATATGAAAAAGGGGTCCTGTTCTACCCATTCTGTTTGATTAGCTACCTTTCTTTTTAATGTCTAGAACTCAAACAGATCCCAATGTAGTTATTCAAATTTAACCCTAATTCAACTTATTTGTTTCCTAAAACTAGGTTAAAGGTGCCTGGGTTTTGTATTTATAAATAAAAATAAAATGGATGTTAAAGGTGTCCTCCAAGGATTTAATTTCATACACTTGAGCTGCTTCGTTATTGAAGAATATCGGGTACAGAAAGTTTTGACCTTTAATTCTTTAACTATCCTGTCTACCATAATAACACTTCTGACAATAAGTTAGGTACTTACTGCCTAATTTTGTTTCAGCATTATCTTTAAAGAATAACTTTAAAGTATATCTTGAGTTTGAGCTGTTAAACTTGTAAGCACAAACTTATATGGAGTGTTTGAAAGAAAGAAATATTTAGACTTGTGAAAACTGAATTTTTATTACGGATTTTTACAGTCCTTCAGATATTTAAACATCTTTGCCACAGAGCTTTACATTCTGGAGCTTCTGTAAATTCAGAGTAAAAGCTTCAGGATTTTGTTTTCACATTGTACGTTCTAGTTGACGTTCGTTCCATTTCCTGCAGTGTAGTGCTCTCTCTCTGTAGTAGCAATGCCTTTTCCCATGTTGCTTGCTTGTCTGGAAGCAGAGAATCAAGTCTGCATACATATATGCCCACATTAAATCATATATATGAATCCATAATGAAATCCACTTAAAGATTTCAGTGTGATTTCTTGATGTATTTGAACATACATTCTAGAAAACTGCTGAGATTAAAAGTTCCAAAGGAAAAATCAGGCATCAAAGATATTGCCAAAGTGACAGCTTAAATCAGTGCAAAATCGGCAGATCAAGCATCAGTCCTAGAATTTATGCACCCACTCTCTCAAAGATCTAGAATAAATTTTGGTCCACACTATTTAATGTGTTCTGAAACTTTCATTAGTGCTGTTAATTGTTAAAACTTTGTATTTCTGCAATATGATCCACATCCTCTTCAAGAAATTCCCTTTGGGATGTACAGAGATTTCAAATGACTCTGACTCGTGGCGTTATACTTCACCTTGGTCGCTTTTGTTTCAGAGTATTGCAGTCAAAGCACAAATGGACATCAATAATGTCACAGGGATCCTTTTTATTATTAAGTTCTCAGATAAGATTATTTATGAAGAAAAACCTTGACGTGTCAAAAAGAGAGCATGCTCACTGGCCAAGGGCTGGTTTGGAAAGATGGGGGCCTATGTGTGATGCGTCAAAGGTTTCACCTTTGTGAGAAAAAATGTTTGAAGCACCACCTTGCAGTTAAAGGGCAGCCCATCTCTTCACTCACACGAGTAGTGAGCTCTAGCCCGTGGTTTTCCACGTCTATCTGGCAAATATCAGCAGAGTGTCTCTGTCTTTCATATCTTCTAAAGAGGTAGTAAACAAGTGTCTTCCTTAAGAGTTTTTGGGATCTGTTAATGCCAGTATATTGGATTTTAATCAGAAAAATTCTCACAACTTTGAGATGTTTACTTGGAAATGTGGCATTAAAGCTCATATAGAATTCCTTCTAGATCACAGTTGAAACTGACACTGTGACTTTAGCTAGTATGGCACTCAGCTACCTATGTCTTGTCTTGAGAAAACGCGTATTTCTGAAGAGCCAAGAAAATGTCTATACTTAAATAATTATCTAATACACTGCTAGTAATTTTACATTAAGATTTTTAAGAAGCTGAGATTGAGTTGTAAATATGTTAGCAATTTCCAAATCCTAAAAGAAATACGATCTGGCTAGAAAAGGGAGACACACATGCCAAAAAAAACCCCAAAAAACAAAAAACAGAAATTAAAAGTTTTTATTGAAACAAAGAGAGAAATTTTTATGAGATAATAAAATGGTTTTAGATTGAATTTCTCTTTTTATTAGCTCAGAATAGCATGTCTTAAATTGCTTCTTTTCCCAGTTTGGATGTTGCCTTCACCTTCGCACAATTACAGAATGGCTGAGGCAGCAGGGCACATTTGGACATTGTCTAGTCCTTGCTCAATGCAGGGTCACCTCCAGCAGGTTGTTCAGGACATTGTTCAGTTGGGTTTTGAAGACCTTCAGAGATGGAGATTTGTCTTCGTCCTGAAGTGGTGTTCTATGTGCACTGTTTGTGCAAGATTTCCATTTAATATTTCTGTTTTCACTTGCAAGATCACAACGCTCCTGAGGGGGGGCAGGGGAGAACAAAAAGAACAAACCCTCAAAACAAACAAATCTCTCTCCCCCCAAAAAATAAACCCAAACCCTCATGCCTCTGCTTCAGTGTCAGAACACCAGTATCTCAGTTTTGTTAAATTAAAGGGAATTTTGTTGCTGCCTTTGAGAAAGATTCTTAAGCAGGTTTCTCAGCAGAGTCACTTGATATGGATTGTACCATGAGAAAGAAAAAGGCATTGGAAATGGTATTTTTAAAGTTTACTGGCATAATCTGTTTTTTTTTTTCACTTTTCATTTAGCTGATATTGCTAAAATGATTGTTTAGGGCTTAGTTTCTTTGCAACACAGGGTTATGTGCATACTGTAATGTCATCAACAGGTACGAAACCACTGCCTCTGAACATTTCTCTCCTTTTCTTGAAACGTGCTGCTAGTCTCCTACCCTTTCTGCTTTCAAAATATTGTTACTGGCCTTTGCCACCTGATAGGCAACTACCCCTGCTCGCTTGTCGTAAAGCTGTGGCAAAGCCAAAAAATTTAAATTGTTGTGGAGTACATTTTCGCTCTAATTATCAGTTCATTAAATGATGGATATTCCCAATATGTCTTTAAAATTATTTCTATCTATGCATTTTGGTCTTCTTGATCATGCACAGATTGCTTGTGAAGGGGCTCTTACAGAAAGAGAGATAAGGAAAACAGCACCACTGAAACAGTAGTTCTATAAAAAAAAGTTTTAAAATAGTTTGTCTGCAAGCTGTACCCCACAGAGAGTATTCGGAAGGTGCATTTGAACCACACCTGTTATCTACCTTGACTGGAAGGTGATGCTGTTATTTGTGGTGTGAATGTTGAAATGCTTTATCGGTAGGGTGTTGTCTTGGCAGGAGAAAGCCTGGACCAGAGCACAACTCTGCCACTGCACTCATTTGTGACACTGATACACTGCTTTCCCTCTCTGTGTACGTACGATCTCTCCTACTCCTGCCTTCCCTGTTTGTAGCCTTGTCCTGTCCGTGTGGGGACAACTCTTGCAAAGCGTTTGGATGACACCTTTTGGAAGAGCTTCTGGTTTTGCCAGCTGCTGTGTTGCTGCAATACAGGTAACACAGATATATACCTGTCTTTTGGGGTGGCCTCATATGGTTGTGTTTTTTACTTTGGCCAGAATTCTTGTGTAATCAAAAATACTTGTAGACTTGAATCTTTTGTGCTAATTGGTTTTCCCCTGAGTCCTTGTTGACAACAAAATTCCACTGGGCAGTGTACTTAAAGCTAATATTAAAAAAGGGAAAACAGCCTGGGGAGGTTCTGTAACAGAAACAAGGTCTAGAAAAGAATAGACAGTCAAAGACAAAGCATCAGTGTACTTGTTCTGCAGGACTGAAGCAGCTGCTCCATCACATGAGCCAGCAGCCGCCGAAGCCTTCAGCTCCGAGGGATTCTGCCATAATTATCCTGACTCATTGCAAACTTCACCTGGCTTTAATTCAGTAATGTAATTTACTGAATATTTTTCCATTATTGACTGGTGTGTGTAGCCACAGCAGGGATTCATTTGGCGACATCTGACTTTTTTTTCCTCGCTTTCTGTTCTTTTCCCTCTTTTATTAGGCTAAAGGGCAATAGGGTTCCTGCACATGTGAGCGTAACCATCACATGAATACCAGAATAAAGTTGTTTCAAAAGCAAGTGCCGGACTTGCTACTTAATGTGAAGCTTTGCCAATTTAATTATTTGTTCTGCTCTGAAGATTTCCATGGGATCCACATCAAGGCTTTAGAAAGACTAGTGGCAGAGTAGCATGTTCATCCCTTTCTCTCTCTGATCGGTCTGTGCATCCCTGACTATTGTGCGTGGTGTCCATATGCAGTCGTCTAAACTACACTCGTTCTGAGGATTTCAGCTGGTCTTTGTGTGACTGCAGTTACTCTTTAATGTCATTTTTGGAACATGATATAAAAACTTGAGCTCTTTTTTTCTTCACACATCACTGTTATATTAACATTAAGTAAGATGCTAACCATCTCTTAAACATTTTTATTTGTGTCACCATATCCAAGTGAAGAGCAGTGATGAGGGGCATTCCTCAGGGATCAGGACTGGGGCCAGTGCTGTTTAACATCTTGGTCGGAGACATGGACAGGGGGATCGAGAGCACCTTCAGCGAGTTTGCTGATGTCACCAAGCTGTGTGGTGTGGTCAACACACTGGAAGGAAGGGATGCCATCCAGAGGGACCTGGACAGGCTGGAGAGGTGGGCCTGTGCCAGCCTCATGAAGTTCAACAAGGCCAAGTGCAAGGTCCTGCACATGGGTCAAGGAAATCCCAAGCACAGGCTGGGCGGAGAATAGCTTGAGAGCAGCCCTGAGGAGAAGGGCTCAGGGGTGCTAGCTGATGAGAAGCTAAATGTGAGCCAGCAGTGTGCGCTTGCAGCCTAGAAAGCCAACTGCATCCTGGGCTGCATCAAAAGAAGCGTGACCAGCAGGTCGATGGAGATGATTCTCCCCCTCTACTCTGCTCTTGAGGGACCCCACCTAGAGTACTGCATCCAGCTCTGGAGACCTCAGCACAGGAAGGACGTGGAGCTGTTGCAGTGAGTCCAGAGGAAGGCCACAAAGATGGTCAGAGGGCTGGAGCACCTCTCATATGAGGACAGGCTGAGACAATTGGGGTTGTTCAGCCTGGAGAAGAGAAGGCTCTGGGGAGGTCTTCTAGCAGCCTTCCAGTAATTCAAGGGGGCCTACAGGAGAGATGGGGAGGCACTCTTCACCAGGAAGTGCAGTAGTGGGATGAGGGGTAATGGTTTTAAGCTGAAAGGGGGTAGATTTAGATTAGATATTAGGAAATTTTTCACTGTGAGGGTGGTGAGACACTGGAGCAGGTTGCCCAGAGAAGCTGTGGATGCCCCATCCCTGGAGGGGTTCAAGGCCAGGCTGGATGAGGCTTTGGGCAACCTGTCTAGTGGAAGGTGTCACTGCCTGCGGCAGGGGAGTTACAACTTGAGATCTTTAAGGTCCTTTCCAACTCTAAACATTCTATGATTTCTTGTTGCTTTTTTAGACCCCTGCTGGTAGCTTATTTTGATTGCAGACCTGCATTTTGTGGATGTGAAAAGGGGTTACTCTGTTTTTCTTGCAGTCTATCTCAACACAAAGTTTTTTATTTATTTGAGAGGCCCAGAGAAAACAAAACTGGAGTTTGAGTTGACTTCTTAGATTTAAACTCTCCTGCAGAGGATTTGGGATATAGGTACTTGGCATGACAATTTATGCGAGAGAGGTTTTAAAGGAAGTGTCACATCAATGGATGTTGTTTTAAGAGGTCTGAGGGTTTTTTAGCTGTTGAAATTAGGGTGTGGGTGGTTTGTGGGGTTTTTTTGGGGGGTTTTTTTGGTTTTTATTTTTTTTTTAATTCAGCTGAGTGTGCCTAACTGGGTGCCTAAGGAAACAAGTAGTAATAACATAAAAAGTGTTTTATTTACAATTGACAGTTAGCTTGGAATATGTTGTACCTCTCAAGTTAGAAATGTCTGCACTGATCCTTCTAGCTAACAATAGCAGCCAATGGTAGTTTACAAAATGTTAGTAAAGATATAGTATCTGTCTTTATATCTGCACCTCTACTATTAATGTTTGTGACTCTTCATTACATGTATCAGAGTAGTTATATTCTATTTTGCATAATAACTTTACTTTTTTAATTAGCTATTGATTAGTTAAAAACATTTTTTAAAGCTTTTTGAGTGTTGGGTCTATTTCTTTGATGTGTTTATGAACCTGATTCAAAGTTCACTGAAGTCAGTGGAAAAACTTAACAAATCTTACTTTCCTTCATTTTTTTTCCTTTCAACTGGATCATGAAAGCAACAGGATTTTAGTAACAAGGGATAGGACCACTCATGCAAAATTGAAAGAAATATAAGAGGGACTGGCCCTTGTACTCTTGTATCTGGGATTTGAGGCTGTAAAAGCACACAAGAACTGAGCCATAAGTAGAAATGTGCAAACAGAGCAGGAGGACAAGTTGCAGAACAGGTCGGTGGAGCTGTACAGGAGCTGCAAGTACTTAGCACCTATCAAGCAAGGCCCCAGAGACTGGTGACCTTTCACTGGGCTGATGACACTTGACTGCTTAGGAAGGGTTTATCAATTCTCCAAGTACCAAAAAACAAAAACAAAAACAAAAACAAAAAAAAAAAAAAAAAAAAAAAAAA
>WKFP01014353.1:195911-207501 GCA_011057875.1 Pterocles orientalis | reverse complement strand
CTCTTAAGATAGTCTATGCCTAGGATGCAGGGGGCATCTGGACCAGTCAAAATTGAATGCTTCTGCCACTTCCTTCCAGTTAGGCTTATTTCAGCCTCTAACACAGTTAATTCTTGGGATCCCCCAGTCACCCCTACAATGGAAATGGATTCTGGCCCTCTGAAGTTCGATGGCACCACGGTACACTGAGCACCAGTGTCCACTAAAGCTCTGTACTTCTGGGGGCCTGATGTTGCAGGCCATCGAATCCACACAGTCCAATACTCTCGGGGGGGGCAGTATCATTGTCAACAGGCCGAGCCTTTTTCGGGGGGGCAGCATAATTGTGTATCACCTATTCTCTCCCTCCTTTGGGGCCATTGGCTGGGAGTGGGCTGGGCCTTTGGCCATCAGGTGGGGAGGGGCAGTATCACTGTGTATCGCATTGCATCTTTGTATATAGTATTATTTCCAATATTATTGTAGTTTAGTTATTAAATTGTCCTTATCTCAACCCATGAGTCCTCTTTGCCATTTACCTCTTCAATTCTCTCCCCTATCATTAGGTGGGGGCAGGGACTGTGTGAGCGGGTGTGTGTGGTTTGGCCCCCAGCCAAGGGCCAACCCGTCACATCTAGGCAGCAGCAACGAGAAAGTGAAGTATTGTTTACTGCAACACAATAGAAGTGGCTAGTGCCTGTGTTATCCATTCAGCTTGTATTTCAAATAATGTTAAGAACGCTTTAGCCAAAAGCAATTTTGAAAGGCAAAAGAGGAGAGTAAGCGTGAATAAAAGACTTGGGAGAGGAAAGGAAGAGAAAAGGCTGACAAAAGTTAGGGAAAGGAAACAGGAGGTGAAGACTTTTGAAAAGGGAAGTCAGGCAGAAGATGGCTGACAAGGAAAAGAAAGGTGAAGGGGGAGAAAGAAGACAATTTCTATTTGTATGTTTTAAACGGTATTTGACATGTCATGTTTAATTCTGATGCTATTGTCTGTATGTATACAGAAGTGAGACCACATTACACAGAACTTAGAACATTACAGTGAGCATCTAAAAATGTCAGTTAATATAATTTTTTGCCATAAATTTACAAAATGCTAAATTCTTGCATAGAAAAAAATGAGGTGAGTCAGACTATGTTAAGATTAATTAGAATGGATTAATATGGAATCTCTCTGTATTTTTTTGAGATATTTTTGTTTCAAGATGCCAAATCCTTCTCCTGGTGTACAGTTCTCCAGTATCACTTCCTCACTGCACTCACCTAGCCCTAGGCTTTACCACTGTTTCACCACCTTCTTGCAGGTTCCTATTTCTTCTTTGCTTCTGATAGAGAAGCTCATGTTCTGGACAGTTCTCAGCTAGAACTCACTTTGGATGTTGAGAAGAGCAGCTAGATATGTAGATCAGGGCATGCAGTAAATGAAGCTTTGATTTCTCTCTTGTGTAGGTGGCTCCAGTGAAAAAGTATGTGTAGTCCTGAAGGTGAAGAGAAGAGTGAACGCACTAGAGAGTTTGTTACAAAGAATGGCAGGGAGCCACTGCTCAACTGACACTCATTGATATTTTTTTTTCCCATGAACTCACTTTTGAATGTTTTGAATGGGAGAAGTCTTGTATTCACGTTTTCTGCTTTCACAGTTACGGAAGCTTGTTCTTGATGTGAGGATTTAAGAGCTGTTTGTACATATTAGTCATTAATTCAACTGATCAGAAAATAAACATGCATGTGAACTCTTTCCTGTTATATTCTGTGGGAGTTTTAGTCTGGAATATGTTGGTGCAATCTAATTATATCTTTGTGATTACAGTGTGTCCTGGGTCCAGCTGGGATAGAGTTAATTCCTCACAGAAGCTGGGAGGTGGGCATAGCCAAAGGGATATTCCATACCATGCTGACGTCATGCCCGGGTCTTGGGGGACGGGCCGGATGGTTTTGTGAAGCTCCCGGTGGTGAGATATTCATTGTATCAGTGTTTCCGTTGTATTTTATACCTTGTCTTATTGTTATATTCTCTTTCCTTTTGTTTTCCTTGTGTGGTGTTATTAAAAATCTGTCGTTATCTCAACTCACGAGGTTCCATTTTTTTCTTTTTTTTCTCTTCTCCTACCCTTTCCCATCTTACCGGGAGGGGAAGGGAGGAGGGGGGGGTGTCACGACCACATGGTGGTGGTCCTGACCCAAGACACAGTGAAAACCCTCTCTCCTGCATTATTGGTAGTACCAGTTATCAATTATTTAAGCAAGCAGTTACTTAAATCATAACGGTTAATTAATTTTGCAACTTCTGGAAGTTTTGTCCTAATTTTGTCCTTTTGTAAAATAGCAAGGAGGGCTTATACCAGTGCATAAGTCCTGAAAATTAATCTTACACACGATTTCCTAAAGAAAATATGCATTCCTTTGAACACCCGGTTTAGAACCCACCAGCATTCTAAGAGTTCTATTATTAACAGACATTCTGCTCGGTGTTAAAGCTTTCATTAATTATTGTATAACATATACTTACTAACAAATTATTGCTGTAGCTGTGGTTATAAACATATAAGCCTTTCAAAGGCATTCCTGTTGAAGTGAATTAGGGCTTTAGGCAGAATTACATGATAACATGTTGTGGCACCCATCTGTATCCTCACTTCTATGAGTAGCATTCAGCCAAGATCTAACTAGTGTTTTCATTAGGTGGCGTGTCTTGCTAATCACATCGGGGGGGGTGTGTTTTCCTATATGTATTGAGGGTTGCGGCTATTTTTTATCAGTCCTGCAAAGTGATGATCCCACCACAATGATGGGTCATGGGAATCTTGTTTGTGCAGGGCTGGAAGAAAAAACTAGCTGATTTGTGAAATACTCTAAGGGACTAATTGTGGGGAGAAAAAATCTTTTTTTGGCCCTACTGGAAAAGTTGACCCTTTTTTTTAATTTTGGATAGCTTTTGTGGCCATTTAAGCCCCAGGCAGAATAATGAAAGTAAAGGAGAAAGTATCTGTTACTTGAAAGATAACCCTAAAAATGCAATTTAGCTGAAATAATTGTTAGTTCAGTACCAGGACTGAGGCTGAGGGAGGGAAGAAATTGACCTTCTTTTGTACATGTGGAACTTGGGGGCTTGGAGGATGTAACTTTTTTTTTCTTAAAGCATACATATTCTGTACAATGCCAATTTTACAATGGAGAATTGTAGATAATTATATCTTTAGAGCTTCTCGAAGTTTTTTAGGTTGAGTCTGTGTGTCAAAAATAATTGTGATGCACAGGAACAGGTTAGATTTCTTTGCTTGCTTGCCAGTGTTGCTTCCTGGGCTTACGGAAATATTCCCAGGCTGACTTTTACCCTGCTTCCACCTGAACAAAGACTGCTTGTAGACCAAATACATCAGAGTACATGTCTATGCTTAATACTCAGGAAAAGAAGGTATTGTTTCTGAAATAGGATTTTATTTCTTTGTAAAGACTGGTATTTGAAGATACTCTGGATTTTTAGAAATTGGGAATTCTTTAGTGGGCAGAGCGAGTCTAAATTAAGCAATAAATTCAGTGTTCTTATTGGCGTTAGGCATGCAGACTGAGTTTTTTCAGAGCAACTTAGGCAACATAGTTGCAACTCCAGCTCAGTTTTGAAATCCCCTGCTACAGTGACTTTATGACACTATTTTGAAGCAATTTTGAAATCCTTTTTTTCCCTTTTGCTGCAGCTGATCACAGTCTTTGCAAATTGTGATTGGCTTCATCATTCCCGTAGCCTTCTGAAGTCTGAGTCAAATTTAAAATGTAAAATTATGTAATTTTTGAAATGCTGTAGTTTTAATAACAGTAAAGGATGGGAGCAGGGAACAGAAAACAAGGTCGTGACCTGAATTAACTATTCTTTTGATAGATTAATTTTATTTTAGCAGTCTGGGCCTCTCTGGAATGGAGACTAGAGAGATTCACTAGTTTTTTTGGAATAGACCATATTTTCTGCAACCTTCATTCTGGTCTGCTTTCTTCTTGTCATCATCTTGGTCTCAAGAAAGACTGCCTGACTTGTTTATGTAAACCTGATGACAGAATTTGGACAAACAGGAAGGTAAGGAAATCACTGTGCGCTTAATTCTAGGAGCAAGGCAAATATAATCCATATTTCAAGCAACATTTAGCTTTAATAATTGTTCTACAAAGGGAAGAGATGTTGCCCAGACAGAAAGAAGCATTCATTAGGAGAGAATCAGAAAAGTGAAGAAGGTGTGTTCAATCCTTTGAGATTTATTTGTGCAAAAGTTAGCTTAAATGGAAAACAGAAACTACATATTCCTGTATAATTTTTTAATGGTCATAGCTTAGCCAAACCTCTGAGGATAAAATACTTAAAGGAAATAAGCAACAAAAGAAATAAAATTAAAACAAAATAATCTCAAGTGCTCTGTAAAAAAAATATTGAAGACTATCCAGAAAGTACATCTGTTGTTGGATGATGGAAAAGTACATGATAAACAACCAAATAGCAGTGCCACTGGCATGGAAGAATACATTTTCAGGTAGTCCAGATAAAGTTTTGAAACATAATAATACCTACCTCTTATGTCTGTAGAACTTAGTGCTCTACAGGATAAAACAGAGAACAGCCAAAACCCCTTTGAAGGTGGAGAAAGCCGATGCACAGGCAGAATTTACTCAAGGTTGTGTATGAGAGCCGTAACACAGCTGGAAATGGAACCAAAGCCTTTTATGGCCTACACCGGTGCTGCATTTGATCCACAGCGCAACGGGGTAAAGCTCTGTGAGTTTTTGAAAGTGCATTTTCTTACCTCTATTTTCTTGAATGATTAGAAGGCTCCTGGAGAGAGAAAGCGGTAACTATCTGACCTCCCATTTTGAAGCTGCTCCTTTGCACACATTTGCTAAAATAGGGCTAGATCCCGGTCTCCTGGGAGAATGCCTCCAGCGGTGGTCAAGCATAGGCTTCCTTTTTGCTTTTGCTTCGGATATTTCTGTGTTTTAGACAGAGCTGAACAGAAAATATTAAGAGTATAGGTGAAAGTTGTTGAAGTATTCACGCCGAGGATCAGGAGTTAGTGATCTCTGTGTGCACATTGCAAAGGAAATCTGGATGCACCAGCCCTGTTGATGGAGGCTTAACTGTGCAGGGACTTCATGTGCGTACAGATAAGGAAATGTTCGAACCAGATTTTAAAGGTTTACATGTGTAAAGATGCAGACCTCAAACTGAGAATCTTTAGTTGTTTTTTCCCCTCCACAGGCGAATTTGGTAGATAAATATATCTTATATGAAGTTGGATCCTGTTACTTCGACAAGTCACATGTATACTGTAATTATCTACTGCCTGTGATACTACCTGTCCGTTCTTTCAGCACTCCTTTTAATGATTTGCACATTGGGTACCACATCTTGCTGATTCAAAGGAGGGAATACATGCAGCGAGGAATGTACGCCGTTTGTGAGTGCACAGACTTATGTTTTCCAATTTCCTTGGAAAGTATTTGCATTTTGCCAGTAATGATGTGCTAATATTCAATAACAATGTATGATCACATGTTAACTGATTCAATATTGTGAAACTCCTGCTACAAAATATAAAGTTCCTCTGTTCTCTACCAGGAAAATTGAAACTTCCTGTTAGGATTGGAGGAAGGCAATAATGAGGTTTTATTGCTATGACTAATGAAAGCTGAATGACCTGGTTCGCTGATAATCTGGTCATCCTGAATTTTTAGCTCATTGGTAGGAATTAGTGGCTTTTAGTATTTCTCAGGATTTAAAAGGACAAGAATAATAACTTCATATTCAGTGAAGTTACTCATTCAGGACATTATGTTAGAGTAATTTTAAATAGCAAGGAAAACAGTCATAGTCATATTCTGCTGTCTCATTGAGACTTGGGATATATGAAACAGGTAAGTGAAGAGAATTAGTTAAGATAAAAATACCAATGTTGCATTGCAAATACATATACCAGAATGTATTTTTTTGTTGTTTTTAAGCTCTCTCTGCATACATTACTTCCTGTTACTCATTTGGGGTTTTTTGGTTTACAAAAGAAGACCAATTCCTGCTTCAAGGGGATGGGGGAAAGGACAAGAACCCCATCATCTTGTGTACAGTCAAAGCAATTATACAGAAAACTGGCTGTGAGGACTGAGGGTTTCACTTAGTGATTGTAAATTTGTGGTTTGAAAAGGGAATTGCAAGTTACTTGATAGAGGAGAAGACACTATTCAAATAACTGATCACAAATTGGAGACAAAAAAGATACAAAAAATATTTAGAAGAAAGAGGTCTTTAGCTACCATGATAGCGCTGTAGTTTAATCCCAGCTGGCAATAACCAACACACAGCCACTTGCCAGTTAGATGGGGGAGAGAATTAGAAGACTAAAAGTGAGAAAACTCATGGGTTGGGATAAAGACAGTTTAACAGGTAAAGCAAAACCCATGCATGCAACCAAAACAAAGCAAAATAAGGAATTCACTCACTATTTCCCATTGGTAGGCAGGTGTTCAGCCATCTCCAGGAAACAAGATCTTCATCATGTGTAGTGGTTACTTGGGAAGACAAATACCATCACTCTGAACATCAATCCCTTCCTTCTTCTTCCCCCAGCTTTATAAGCTGAGCATGACGTCCCATTGTCCAATTTCCCCTACGTCTTCAGCAAATCTCTCTCTGGAGTCTTCTATAACTGGAGGGAAAACCAGAAGAACTCCTCATTAGCTAGTACAAAAAGAGTGGTAGTTGAAATCAACGAGCCCAAACTTCCAGCAAATAAATTAGCTGTTTATAGGTCAAAGAGTAGTGAGGAGTTTTTTTCTTTAATATTTCCAGATAAGATCAGAACTCCCTTCAAAAAAAAGAAAAAAAAATCCATTGGGTTATTGTATCTGTCATCATTTGCATTTGTGGGTTCCGTAATTAGCTTACAAGAGGTATTAGATATAAATATGGAAATTGCCATGATTTTTCTGAATCGAGACTACTCCCTGGTCTTAGAGGTGCTACAGCTATTCCAGAACAAGAGCTTTGGAAAGAGTGCAAGAGGATTGTTTGCAGCTATTTCTGATCTCTGGACAACAAGAATGAGAGAATAAAAAGTGAACTGAAAAGGCAACCAGGATGGAGTTCTTGCATTTATGCTTTATCGGAACTGAAGGCTTTTAAACCCTATGTACAATTACAAAAGGTGTGCTGGTGTCAAAAGAAAGGAAATTCCAGTGGGCGCATCAATGCAGCTGTGTTTCTAATAAGCTAACGTTTTAAATTGTTTTATTATATATTGCATAGCGATACAGGTTTGCAGGCATGGGAAATCCTTACCTAGAACCAGATGTGTTAATAATCAGATTTAGGAGAAATAATTTCTTGCAAGAAGAGATTCATGTGGTTGGGGGTTGCAATAAAAACTTAAAGTAGGAATGGATTGTAACAAAATATTGGAGTTTAGTTGTTCCGTGTTGTCGGAGACCTGCTGAAGTTGAGGAGTCCTTGACAGTGGGTATCTAGCCCTAGAAAAAGAATCTGAATTCAAGGCAATAGGAAAACCATTAAAATTGAGACTAACGAGAAGCTTTTGTTTGTTTGAGACAGTATTAGTTAGGGCTCTTAAAAAGAGGTAATAAGAATTTAGGGCATCTACAAAAAAAAAAAAAAAAAAAAAAAAAAAGACACTAACCCAAACTTCCAGTAGTAAAACAGGCTTGTGAAGCTGAAAAAGAATGACTAAAGGGGGAAAAAACAACAGTAAGAGATAACATCTCAAAAGAATAATAGAAAGGATAATAAAGGGTCCGGTAGAAACATGGCTTACAATGTAATTGGTTTTTCGCCAGCAAAGAGTTAACACAGCAGATACAGCCATGGTCATGCAGTGCAGGACAATGCACTGCCTGCTGCTAGTGGAGGAAACCTTTAATACCAACTCTAAACTGGCCTATCAAGTGTGCTAATTTCTACAAAATCAGATAATCTTTTCAAAGAAAGTTTTATTTTAAAAAAAATTCATTCTTTCTAGATGTGTAGAACTAGAAATACAAAATATCATGAAAAAATGTATTATGAAGCGTGTTTCTGGGTACTAAAAAGTGAGAATGAGGGTAAATTTTTCAGCTGCTTGAACCAACCCCTTTTCAGGTCAAAGAGCTTATTGAAGCAACTGACCCTTTTTGCCTAGAGTTGATTCAATATTGTTGCTTTAAATACCTTTTCTCTGACAATTATTTTCCTACTAAACTCAAAGTTCTGTTTAAATCCCAAGTGAACTTCAGGATAGTATGGTATTCTTCTCTGCTTGTACTCATCATTCTTTTGCGTATCTTGGCTCTAGTGCAAAAGAGAGAACTATCTTACTTGTGGAAGGGATATAGACATTTGATCTCTCAGTCAATGTTCTTCGTCAATATTAAGACAATTTTAAGACAAGATACTTAAACACAGTTCTCATCTATTTAGATCGTGATTCTGACACTTCACCTTTAAGTTCTGTGCATAAAATTAAATTTCCTGAGACTTATTTATGAACAAACTACTGATACTTATGTAATCTGTAACTGGAGAAATCCAAATTAGTCAACCAGAAATCTTGGTCACTTCTGGTTTAAATTATTCAAGCATATCATTTTTGTCCAGAGCTGTGGTAGAGGTTTAACTTTAACGTGTACGTTAGCTATAACTTGAGACTAACATCCATAGTGTGCAGTGTCTTACATGTGTGGTCTAGTCCCGGTATTTGACGAACATTAGCAATCTCACCATCATATTGCGCTTAAGAACCGCATTTGTCACAATTAAAACGTATGATGGATAGCTGCACCTATGAAGTTCTAATTAATGCAGAACAAGCAGAAATGAAAATAAAGTATTTTTATTGTCAGTCAGATGTAGATTCTCATGAGGAAAGTAATCAAAATCCTACTTCAAGTTCCTTAAGAAAATCCTTAAGATGACATTTTTCAGCCCTTCTCAATCTTCAGGTTTCTGGATGTGTTTGATCTGTGGGATGGTGAAGGAGATAAGTCGGAGAAAGGGACACTGTCTTCCTTTCCCCTTCCTTCCCCCTTTCTTTCCCCGGGAAATTCACTGGGGTTGCTTAAGTGGAACATAATATTCCCTTCTGTGAATATAACCTGCAGATATGAGAACTGGGTAAGGAGTAGTAAGTTCCTAGTGACAACATCAGTGTCAGATGAAGCGTCTCTAGAGAGAGAGGAGCCTTTTGGGTTTGACCTTGACGTAAAATGTATGAAGAAAAATTACCTGCCTTTTGTTGCTTGTATCTTTATGTAACCTTGCAAGTCTGTAGCTATGGATATGCTCTACTTGCTTTTATGTTATGACGTGAGATGCAAGTGATTTCAAACTAACTGGTCAGTGCTAGTGCATTAGTGCATGATATTCCTATGGAATATGATGATTTTGAATCACAGCAGCCTGATGTGTTGTTCCAAGTTATCAGAAAAGTAGCAGTTGCTTTTAATGCGGAAGTTCCTGGAAGAAGGGGGAAGTTCCTTTGCATCCAGCAACATGATGGTGTTGCCTTTGTCGGCGTGGGGACCTGGTTCAGGAACGGCACGGCAACCGATCCCAGGCTGCTCGGGCCATCAGCTCACAGACACCGACGTGGTGTGTGGCATTTATTGAAGGGTGAACAGGCTTTACATAACTCACATTTTACAACATCACTCCTGTCTGCTTACATCACAAACCGAATGCTATTGGCTGCCCAGAGAGTCCTATCCTTCCACGCAGCGCGACATCTTCCGGCCGCCAGCCCTAACTACAACATGACAGGGAAAATCCTCTCTGGGAGATGCCTGTGTTCATCCCTTACCACTAGATCACTGACTCTGTAGAGTCACATTCTCCAAAGTGATCTTGTGCTTGTTTTGGCTGGGATAGAGTTAGTTTTCTTCACAGTAGCTTGTATGAGGCTATGTTTTGGGTTGGTGCTGAGAACAATGTTGATAACACACTGATGTTTTAGTTGTTGCTAAGCAATGCTTACAACAAGCCAAGGACTTTTTCAGCTTCTCATACTGTCCCTGCCCTCCCGGCTTCTTTACAAGAAGCTGGGAGGACACACAGCCAGGACAGCTGATCCAAACTGGCCAAAGGGATAGGCCATCCCATAAAACATCATACTTAGTATATGAGCTAGGGGAGTTGCCCAAGGAGACGCGATCACTGCTTGGGGACTGGCTGGGTGTTGGTTAGTGGGCGGTGAGTGGTTGCATCACTTGTTTTTCTTGGGTTTTGTTTTTGTTGTTTTCCCTTTCATTACAATCCATTATTAGTAGTAGTATTTTATTTCATTTCATTTCATTTCAATCATTAAATTGTTCTTATCTCAGCCCACGAGTTTTCTTATTCCTCTGGTTCTCTCCCCCGTTCCATTTTGGGGGTTGGGGAGTATGCAAGTGGCTGTGTGATACTCATTGCCAGCTGGGATTAAACCACAACAGGTACTAGGACAAATATTTGAGGAGATGAATTTTGGAACACAGTGACTGCTTCAGCCATCATGTCAGCTACTGACATGAAAAATAACCATGTACTTCCTGGACTTAAAAGAGTACAGATCATCAGGGGTCCATGCTACAGGATAATCAGACCTGCAATTCTTCTTTAAACTGTGCTAGCTAAAATTCTAGTAATTCAAAATATCATTTCCTTATCGACAGGCTCACATGGCAAGAACACAAAACCACAATAAAACCCCCCAAAGCCCAACAACCAGAAAAACACAAACAAATTAATCAGAGCTACCAAAACTTTAAAAAAAAAAATGTTCACATCGGGTTCACAGCTTGGATGAGAGCTCAAAACCTTCATAGTTTACTCTTCTTTTTCATGCAGACCTTAAAGTTTCGGCCTTAGTTTGGTCTGGGATTTTTAAAAATTTTTTTGAGAGTAGAGATCTTGTGCACATGTGTATCCCCCTGAAGAAAGAGCCACCCAATTAACAGCTCTATTAGACAGACTTTTTCTGTCTGTAACTTTTACAGGGGCAGACATGAAACAGACAGAAATTTACAGTTTAGCCATTCTTGAGGAGCAGTGACAAATACAGAAGGTGGGATGGGAGCAGGAGGTTGAAGCAACAGAGTTTATTGCCTAGAACGGGTTTGTATGTATCACCTCTGCTTTTTACCAACCTCAGCAGCTGCAGGGTTGGTGATTTAGGGCTATGAGGCATGTGAGTTACCAAAGAAAATGTGGACATGATGAGAGTCACCCTGATGTGTCGAGGTGCTTGGTGAATACCAGCATACCCGCAACCAACATTAGTCCCCTGCCCATGCCCTGGGCCACCTTTCCCACACAGAGCTGGCCTTCACTAGGTGCCTCCAGGTGGTCTGTGATGGGTTGGCCCTTGGCTGGGGGCCAAACCACACACACCCGCTCACACAGTCCCTGCCCCCACCCAATGATAGGGGAGAGAATTAAAGAGGTAAATGGCAAAGAGGACTCGTGGGTTGAGATAAGGACAATTTAATAACTAAACTACAATAATATTGGAAATAATACTATATACAAAGATGCAATGTGATACACAGTGATACTGCCCCTCCCCACCTGATGGCCAGAGGCCCAGCCCACTCCCAGCCAATGGCCCCA
>WKFP01014353.1:167679-188544 GCA_011057875.1 Pterocles orientalis | reverse complement strand
TCTTTGTATATAGTATTATTTCTAATATTATTGTAGTTTAGTTATTAAATTGTCCTTATCTCAACCCACGAGTCCTCTTTGCCATTTACCTCTTTAATTCTCTCCCCTATCATTGGGTGGGGGCAGGGACTGTGTGAGTGGGCGTGTGTGGTTTGGCCCCCAGCCAAGGGCCAACCCATCACACCATGTCAGTTTGTTTTTCAGTATTTTGGTTTTTTTCCCCCATTTCCACTAACGCAGATAGAGCTACCCCGCTTTCTGAGCAAAATGCCATAATGTTCATAAGCGCTACATAGACAGTAAATAGTGTTGGTAGCAGAAAAACAGGAAAGCTTTCATCATCAGAACAAGATGAACCTAAAGGTTTTATAAACTAAAGGCCAATTATTCCCTGAGGTGCATGGGAGGCCCCTTCTACTGTAATCAGTCTTGTGGATGTGAAGGCAGAACAGGACCTTGACTGTCTGTATCTGGACTTTGTCAGGTCATTTGTTTGTGACCAGAATTGTATTTCTATTCTGGTTTTCAATAAAGGGATGTTCACTGAGGCATCACATTGATATTTCTGAAGTATGTTCCATATTTTCAAAAGAACAAATTTACCAACAAAGAATTGAAGTGTCTAGCAGTTTCAATTATGCTATCAAGATTTCACATCACATTGCTGTGCAAGTGCATTCATTTTTCACCTGCTGGATGTAACAGGAATGAGTTCAACACATGAAAGCATGTTAATAAGGAGATTATTTGGTCAAACCTTGTTCCTTCCTCCTAAGAAATAAAAAAGCCCTGAAAAACAAAACCCAAAGGCACCACCTTGTTTTTATCACTCAGAGATCAGATCTAATCCCCAAACAAATTGTCAGCAACAATTTTGGCAGTAGACCTGTGCAATTCGAGAAAAGTTGAGCTTCCACTCTTCATCTCATCTGTACCTGGGTTGACCAATGCCTGAAGGAGCTTAGTCCTTGGACATCTCCTGCTTATTTTCTCAAAGCTGGCTCTTTGTGGAAAAATCTTGTCAGGCTTTCATTTCTGAGTCCTGTATTGGGCAGATCCTTTGCAGTTACTTTAAGTCTTTTGGTGTTTCTGTAAAATGTGCTTTTTATCAATGATCTTTGGACATTTCATTGAGTATGTTCACAAAATCTGAGGAGGGCTGCTGGTTTGGCTGACACACGTGGCTCATGATGCTGGGGGCTGAAGAGCTTTCTGGAGGACCAGGCGGTCAACCAGGTTCATTCCTTGAAGATTGAATCTCCAGTGTTACTTGCAAATACGGCACAGAAAGCAGTGCCTGAAGGTGTGTAGTTGCTGTGTGACATGATTATTCTCGGACCTACGGAAAATGTGTGGGTGAGCCCAGTCTGGGTGTTCGCTGATGGGGCAATTGTAATAATTGGTATCTTTTTTTTTGCAGTGTTTCTCAGCAGAAAGAACAAGGCTGGAGCTGAAAAAAGAAAAAAATTTCTTAATGAAACATTTTATGTCTAGGATCGAGACCTTCTGAAGGACTTAAGTCCCAAATACAAATGAAACATCTGACCAGCTGCAACAGCTATTGGGGGGCAGAAGAAGAAAAGTGGTGGGGAGAGCTAAAGGGAACCACATCCAAGGAAGGTGATGCTGTTTGGAAAAAATGTCTCATACAGTTTGGCATCTAGCTCTTAACATGCTATTGCCAACCTGCAAGTTCATTCGAGGTTTATAGCAAGTTACAGGAAGAATGAAAAGTTAATCATGTGCAGAGCCTTGGTGTCGTATTCTTGCCATCTATTTCAATAGCACTAATAACATACAGACTGAAAAACGACTACAGAATGGCACAAGCTGCTTTTTACTTGAGTTTGCAAATATATTTCCATTTAAAGCTTATTTTTTTATGTTTTTCATCCAAATTTAAGAAAACAAGAGGATGCAATCTCCAAGAACACTATATGGGTTGGATCTGGGGTCAGATTTTTCTATCGGTTTTTACCCAAGTTAAGCACAGGGACTTTTCACCTAATATCTAAAAACATAACAATATTTTATTGCGGCTCAAAACCACAAACATCAGTAAGATGAAAAGTGGGGAAACTTAATGATGAAGGGGGTTGCTCAATGGACTACTTAACTACATGTTGCAGCCTGTATCTTCTTAACAAATCACAAAAGTTCCTAGTAAAGATTTTTGGGATTTGAAGCTGAGGAGATCTGTTGAAGTGCTGTCTGAGCCTGGAGCTAGCACTCCAAACTAAAGATTAATTTAATTCTGTTTTTAAAAGCTGCAAAGTTTATTTTCTTCTTGCTGTTTTTTTTTCCTTTTCTTGAGTTCATAACTATGATCTTTACTGTCATCAGCTGAGATCAAAGATCTTAATGCATCTAAAATTATGATCGCTACTTACAACAAAGAAGTAAGCTTCTCAATAGTAAACCATGCTCTAGGAAGTCTTTTCAGTCTATCAAACTTCTTCCTCTACGTTTCTGAAATAATGCTCGAGTGGTAAAAACCTCCTTGAAAATCTGCTTTTTTCTTGCAACTGGCTGCAAACTTGACAGAAGCTTTTTTGTTCTTTGCTCTCACACCACACAAATGGAGTGGCAAACTTTACCCACGGCAAATCTGTGCCTTTAACTACATTTAGCATCTTTACTAGCTTATTGGCATGCATCCGAGTTATCCTGACACACTGTAAACACACTGGAACTGAGGTATATAGCAACAGCATGTTGAGATTTTGTTTTTTTTAAAGGACTTTAAATTTGGCAAAAGTGTGCTGTGGATGAGTGACCCTACTTATTAGGGATGAGTTTCAACAAATCTAGTCCACAGATTAATGCTGCCCTTTGAGGAAAACAAATAAATTTATTTTAGAAAAAAAAAATGTGGTCTTCGCATTTCTTTACTTCTTGCAATTTTATCTTTGTTTGATATACAGCAGTTTCTTGTGCACTGCTTTCCCTCCTTGTTTATCAAAGTTACTAATTTACAGTCTATTGATGCACAACAGATTTTGATCTTAGAGTTGGTACTTGGCTGTAAGTAAGAAAGATGAGAAGCAAAAGTGTGAAAGATTTTCCCAGGGTAGGACAAGAGTTACAGCCATGTCTCTAAGTGAGAAGCTTAAGCAGGTGAAGAAAGGTTGAACTGCAGAAAAGCAGGACAAGACTATCACTTTGTTTTGGGAGGTAATATATTTTTAGTTATGTGTTTAAAATACTTAAGATTTGTTTACATTTGGCCATTTTGAATTGTCTAACACTTTCATTACATAAAATAGTGAGGGCTTTTGATTTATTTGGTTTTTATCTTGCCAGCTAGCCTGCATCTTTTCCATAGAGTCTTGCCTCCTTTGCAGTGTTATGCTAGATAAAGAAGAAAAAGTTTTCCACTTATTGGAAAAGTTCTCTCAAAATGCTAGCTCTTTTAATCCTGAGTTGTTTGTTCAGTATTAATTCAATCTTCTTTAGCAAGAGAGCATGAAACCTGTTTAACCGTGCAAATGTCTGGCCCAGATTTCTGGGCACATCTAATACTGTTTGCATAGCTCTGCCATATTTATCTGCATGGACATTCATACTGGCCTTGCTGCAGTACTGATTTGCACTAGAAATGTGACTAAAAATTGTTGGTTGATACTTTGAATTTCAACAGAAAAGACAGGGCAAAGAGGACATTAAAATTCTGCAGAATAATTTATTTTCTCCAGTGTTATCACTAAAAAATTTAAAACCAAAATCTTGATGCTTCCCTCCCCTCTACAAAATTTTACATTTGAAAAAGAGGCTGAAGGCTTAGTAACAGTTTAGTTGGAATGCCAGAATGTCACCATCTTTCCCGAGGAAGTTTCACCTCATAAAGATTTGCCTTTCTTTAAAATGAGGAGGAAGTTTCTCTCTCGTGGTTTGCCGCAGTTGAGTGCCATGATGGGTATCATATAACACATACGATTTACACGTATGCTTGATTTTACACTCATCTAAACTACAACCCTTGTCAGTCGCTGCATCGATGCCATTATGACTCTACTCCTGTCCCAAAGTGAAGGCATATGGATATCTCTGTAGCTTCAACAAGCAGGTAGTGATTTTAGGGGTATGATTTCACTTATTTGAAGCTATCAAAATGCTGAAAGCAGACATCAATGTCAAATAGATGAGCTGATTAATTGCTTTTATTTTCTCTCCTAGAAAAATGGTTATAGCAATAAGAAACACTGAAAATATGTCTTTGAAAGAAGTCATTTTTAGGCAGTCAGACAAATGTAAAGTACAATTTGTCTGGTTCTCTGAAATGTTGACTGATAGATAAATATGAGGTGAGTTGTAGTGACTGTAGTGAGAAAGCTGAGTTTCAAAAATAAGACTATTGTTTCAGTGGTAGAATTATGTCTATATTTTTCTCATAACTTTCTAGGAGAAAAAAAAAAACATCTTCTGCATCTCCTTCTCAGTTTGAATTTGTACAGGCTGGCCGCCAATTTAATAAATCAAAAAAATTTGCTAAGTTAGGATGTTGCCATGAAAGTATTGCTCCTGATATATACTTGAATATAGTAGTAATATGCTGTACAGTACTGTATATATATTATACATATGCATTTTTTTCTATATCCACTCAGTATGTGGAATAATTCCGCCTCTGTAATTTGTTTCATTAAAAGATATGTATAGTATTCATGGATATACATAACATTTATAAATTTAAGACGCTAAAACCATTTATTTCTGATGTTAAACTTCTACTGAAACTGTAGTGTCATGACAGTGTGTACAGAGTAATATCCTTGGACTTCCTGAGGCCTTAGCTGGCAGAGTTGTCAAATTAAACTGGAATATTTTGTAAATGTATCTTTAATAAATACATATGTCTGTCATGCTTCCCTACTCAGTTTTATAAATCAGACTGTATCTGGCTGTCAGATACAGCTATCCTAATCTGTCAAGAAAAAATTATAGCACCTAGGCTCACATTCTTCTCTGAAAATATTTATTTATACCAGTGACATGTCAAGGACACACTATTTTTTAATTTATGTTTTTCCCCAGCAACAAACCCATTAACAGCTGGCTCAAGTCCCTGCGAGGAGGGCAGTGGTTAATACACAGAGAGAATTTATAATGGAGGAACACACCAGCCAAGCAAAATAAATGCTGGATAACATTTCAAAAAAATCTTGCTAAATGCCAGACATTGAGCATTCTTGCTTTTTCACTGTACAATAGTAATTTTATGCCATTCATCATCCTTACCTCCATTCACCTACTGATGAGCCTACACTCCTGTGTTGCAAAGAGACATAGAGGTTGCGTCCAGGTTTTGTGTCTCCGCAGCATCTAGTACTTAACCATTAAGTTCTAATGACACGTCAGACACATCATAAACTATTGCTGCAACTTGAAAGAAGGAGTTAATGACCTATAAAGAATACGAAGCTATTGCTTATCCTAGTTCCATCAGCTCTCCCTGAACAGAGAATACAACATCAGAGGCTGAAAGCCAGAGAGGAGAAAAAAGAGGATGAAGGATTCTTTGGTATTTTTAAAAGAATAAAGATTTTTATTACATATGCATGACCAGATGTTAAAGAACATCACTTGTCACTTTTCTTTCTTAGAAATTTTAGACTGTGTTGTATTTAAAAATACTAAAACTCACCTGCAATCAGCTTAAGACAGGAAGAAAATGAATCTTAACTCTTTGAAATCTTGTGCCCAAATAATTAAAGAATCCAAATCCCAGTTTACTTCAAACTTGCAACTCATTCTAGTCATGCTAACGATACTTTTTCAGTTTTCTTCTCTTTTGTCTCTGAGTAAATTCTCAAGTACTTTTTTAGGAGTGATACACTCAGCTTTATTTTGAGCTTTCCATTTATGTGTTCATGCTATCTAGTTTCTGTGGTGATCTGCAAAAGATATTCTTGCAATGTCCTGTAAGATGAGAAAATGTAACTTCCTCCCTTTTTGCTGTAGTAAAATTGAGAGAACTGCCAACTGTCCAAAATAAAGTTATAAAATCTTTAGATAAAAAGTTGGATAGCAGTTTAATATATCATGAGAAGATACTTAAGTTTTGGACCTCTTATTCTGGCTATACTGGAGGAAGTATGGACAAGAGGAACGGATGTCTGCCCCAGTAGTCAGGAGATCTGTTCTTTCATGAGCCAAGGACCAGTCGGACAGGACACAACATGAGGGACCCGAGTACTGGGACTTTCTCTAGAAATCTGCCATAGCTTGTTCTTGATCACAGTTCAAAACAAGGCCATAAGTCTGCTTTCTACAGGAATAATCATTGAAGGAACTGTTTTCAGAAGAAGGGTGATACTTTCTCAATAATGATGACTATTGCCTCCATGCCAGAAGTGAGTGAAACTTCAATGAATGCATCGCACGCAGGAAAATAGAGTGGGAATAGGCCAGGGAGGAAGCACATTGCCTCACAAGGATTTAATCACTTTGGAATACCCCCAGGTGTATGACAGAGAATTGAACTTATCACAAATCAAATCTTTCATCAGTGGCATTTAACTAGTTATCATCTCCTTCTCTGACAGGCTATCTTGTACAACAGAGAATAAAGTCTGTTTTTAAACCTCACTACAATTGTTTTAATAATATTATTTATAATAAGCTTTTGGAGAATTGAAATATGATAGCTGAAGTAAAAAAAATCCATCCTGAAAGTAAGGCGTTTTTAAAAAATAGGACCCTGGAACCATATAATGAAGGTTGGTTTGGCTTCCCTAATATGGGTAACTTTTATACCGATACAGCTGTTTGCTTGTTTTTCCTAAAAGCCCTGGGCTAATTCAAGCATAACCATTCAATTTAAGGCAGGACCTGATGAAGAACAGTCCTATGGACTGTGATAGGCTGTGATGGATGTTCACTGCAATCTTTTCTGCCCTTGAGATCTGTGTATGTCTGAACTAGCCACAAACAGCCCACAAGAGTTTTGAAACCAGATAATTAAATAACTGCAGTGCTGATAGGTAGCAAGTAGTAAAAGTATTGATGCAAAGCTAGAGGGATGTGTAATAAAACAGTGCCACAGCTTTAATCTCTCAAGCTAAAACCTTGAGAAATTTAAATAAAAATTATGAGTGACTGGTAAGAGAAAGAAACTTTGCATTTCAATCTGATGAAACCTGGATTAGAAAAACAAAGAGACAGCAACAGCAATTAAGTTTGCACAAACTCTATGTTTATAAAGGGACAGACGAGATTAAAGTTCCTCTTTATCTTGAAATCTGACTAGCAGGAAAGCAATTAAGTATCTTAATTTTCAATTGGGTGGGTCAAATGTTGTTTGATTTGCTTATATGTGTGTGATTTTTTCTTTGCAAGTTTACAAGGAAACCCATCAAAATTGGGCTGAAGAAGGATCCACTGTAGATCAAGCTATATGAGGAAGCAGGGACAGAGTGATCAACTTGGGGAATTCTGCTCTTTTCTTGGGGTAGTAGCATTCCTCCTCTGCTTTTGAGAAATCTCATTCCTTTTTGTTATGCTTTCACAAATTTGTGGTAATAGTAACACTTTAAAGTGTACTGTATGGATTTATGCTCTTGAACTTTTTTCATAATGTTTCATGTAAGTATTTTTCCTCAAATAATGTTCTTATGTGAAACTAACTTGGTAATTAAATTGCAGACACTAGTTGCAGTAAATTCACCATTAACCTTCTTTAGAGAAGCGTGTCTTAAATACACACAGTGAATTAATCATTAGCTTGTTTCTCTGAACAAAAGCTGTATCTGAAAGAATTTATTGTGAAAGGAGTTGTATCATACATAATGAAGTGTTACAGAAGTCCTGAATGATTTCTAGTGACTAACTCCACATTAAGCATTGGGAAATCTGTGCCTGGAACAGCTAGAAATAACTACAAAGGGCCTGATGTAAAGCATGTTGAAGTTGATGACTTTTTCCATTGTCTGCAGTGGACATAAGGTTGTTCAATTTAATGAGATGGAAAAAAAATATTTTATGGAACAAACATGCACAAAGAAACACAACTCATTCCTTAAATACGTGTGCTTGCTTCCTGGTGCTTTTTAACGGGAAACATGTGCGCACTGTGAGGTGAGCACACTGAATTGCCCAGCTTTTTGAAGGGAATTAGTCACTTTTCACAGGAATAAATATCCAATAACAGGAGATGATCGACAGTCCTTGAGTTTAGTTGAGCATGCCAACAAAATGCTGTGAGACACGAGATTTTCATTGGTTTTCTGATTCTTTAAAAACAAAGGGTTGAAGGAGATAGACTATCTCAGGATCAAGCATTGAATTTATGTTGCATTTTTCTAAATCTGGAAATGGGACAGCAAAAAGCATTGCTGCATAGTTAACGTATGTTCCTTCAGCTGCTGATGTAGCAGAAAAAAAATAAATGAGTGGTTGCAAGCTGCATAACACTTTAACAATGAGAAAGAGCTCTAACAAACCCATGATTGTATACAAGACAACAGAATATTAAAAATTCAATAGCTTTTGTGTCCTGAGGAACTGCTTATTCCTCCAGACTATGAGACAAATCAAGAAGATCAATCTCAGTAAAAGAAATAATTTTCATTTTATATTAAAGAAAGAATTCCGACATTTAATATTTACTTTCTAGGTAAAATGATTTTTTAAAAACATTTTATTTATGATTGACAAAACCAATGCCTTACTGTATGTAGTATGTTACCCACAAAAGGAGTGTCTTTATCAATCAGCTAATCCTCCAGTTTTGTTTAAGGGATTTTTAAAATGTATATCTAGAACAATGACCATTAAATAGATATATGTATATGTTAATAATTTTAGATATATTTCTAGCTAATGAAAAATGTTATTTAAAATAGACAAATTTCTGTCCATATAGTTAGTGTCCATAAAGGTATTTTTTCTATGGGCATATTCAAAGTCGACACTGGATTTTCCCATTTTATTTTAAGTGACTTTGCAGTTTTGTTACCAAGTTTTGGAGCCCTGTTGCCTGGTGTACTGGTTTGCGCTGGGAGAGAGTTAATTTTCTTCATAGTTACTTGTATGGGGTTATGTTTTGCGTTTGTGCTGAAAGCAGTGTTGATAACACAGGGACATTCTAGCTGTTGCTGAGCAGAGGTTGCACAGCATCAAGGCCTTCTCTGGTCCTCACTGACCTGCCAGTGAGTGGGCTGGGGGTGCAAAAGAAGCTGGAAGGGGACACCACAGCTGGGACAGCTGACCCCAAATGACCAAAGGAATATTCCATACCATATGTTGTCATGCTCAGCAACAAGAGCTGGGGGAATAAGAAGGTAGGGAAGGACTTTTGGAGTGTTGCCATTTTGTCTTTCCAAGTCACCACTACCTGTGCTGGAGCCCTGCTCTCGTAGAGATGGCTGAACACCTGCATGCCGATGGGAAATAGTGAATTAATTCCTTGTTTTGCTTTGCTTTTGTGCATGGCTTTTGCTTTCCCCATTAAACTGCCGTTATCTCAACCCACTGCACTTTTGCCCTTCCAATTCTTTCTACCATCCCACTGAGGGGGAGCGAGCAAGCGGCTGGTGGTGTCTGCTTCCTGCTGGGGTTAAACCATGACACCTCGTCACTGTACAACCCTTGAGATCATTCTGACATGGATGCCTTCTCTCAGTATGACACATTTAGTGGCTCTAGGTCTTGACATCTGGTTTTAAGAGTATCACCTCAGTGGAAGAAATAAAAAAACTCTAATACGTTTTGTGGAGATCTGAGAAGTCAAGAGGTATACCATGTTTTATTTTCCCAGAAAGTGATTTTTAAATGAGCAGTGGAAGTAATAATCAGCTGACATTTCAGGTTGTTTAACGTTATTACAAAATAAGACGGATAAGTTAAAAACAAGTAAGAGGCTACAAGTGTGTTCATCCATGGAAACAAACAAAGCAAGAAAAAAAAAAAGAAAAAGGCAACACTGAATTTGAAATAAGGGTGAAGAAAAAATTGAGGAGCTATTCTTTTCCCTCTTGTATTACTTTTCTTACAGTAATGGAACAGCCACACAATGTAGTCTTCTTTTACAATGAATCTTGCAAATTGGGAGGATTTGCTTTTAATTCTTCTAGATGGTGTGGGAGAAGACCAGCAACTTTTGTGCTTTATTTCCTGATCATATAAACACTTACGGATCTTGCTTGGTTTCAAGTGAGAAGGCCCGCCGACATGCAGAGGGACTTCTCAAGGGCTTAAATTTAAGCAGGTGTGTAAGTGTTTGCGGAACTAGGGCTTTTTTATATTTATTGACTGTCATGTTCATTGCCCTACAGGGAGCACTTCACAAGAGTACTTGCAGCGACTTTTTTTCTTTTTGGAAAGACCACTTTTAGATCTAGCCCTTGTTACAGATTTATGCTGTGGGAAAACGTGGGAGCAGTGCCATGAAAGGGGGACTTCGTGCAGGGTTGTATAGCCAGCCATGGTCTGAGTGAGGGCTTGTAGGCTTCGGTGAGTGATTCCTTGTGCTGTCAAAATGTGCATTGCACATATTGCAGCCACAGCCCACCCTGTGAAATACACTCCTGTCTGTGCTAGGAGGGGAGCTCTGACACAGCTTTGAAGAGACCAGCCAGAAGAGAAGTACAAGAACGGGACAGAGGAGATGATGCTGATAATTCCGTTGTTTATAGGAGTTCTTTTGCAAGACGAGCTTTAGGGCTGCAACAGCTGCCTCAGCTACAGCTTTGCAGAGTAGCCACAGGCTGGTGTTTCTGAAGACTGTTAGCTGGCCTGTATGCTGGGTCTGAGGGGATCTTCTCCACGACAACCCCTTGTATGAAGCTAGTTTTTCTGGCTTTTTGCTGGTACAAGGGAGGAAGGAAACACATCATCCTGGTTTTTACACACGATTTGCTAGTGTGATCTGTAGAAAAATCCCAGATTTCTTCTTAGGATTCCCTTTATCTTTCAAGGGGGGGTTCTTGTCTCTTCTGTGGAATCAGAATTTATCCTCTTTTTAATTAACTCCTAAAGGGACATTTTTGATACCATGCTCTAAGAGACATGAATAAGAAAATCCTGAAATTTATTGAATTTGCATGTACAGCTCCTCCTATTAGTGTTATACTGTTAGTCCACTGACTATTATTGAAGCAATTTATTAATCCACTGAATTCTGTTTATAAGCTTCTTTCAGGTAAATATGACTCTGTGTAAGACATCAGCTACTAAAAATGGATGAAGACTTTAACAGTTCTTATTTATTTCTCATTGGTAAAAGTCTATAAAATCAGATGGTCTATGAGAAACTGTATGCTAGACTGCTCTTGTGATCTGCTGTTTGATTTTTTAGCATGAGTATTTGTGTTAAATTGTACATTCACCTTGTAAAGTTCATTCTTTCCTAACTACATTATACTGCTATTTTAAGTGCTCTTGTTAAAATGACACCTTTTTATTATAGGATGGTCTGCTAATACAGCTACAGTACAAACTCATCAACCTTGCCGTTATAAATATAAATCCCTATTTTCAGGGAATTTAAACTCTGCTATAAATAATCATTCCAGGCTAATATTTGGCATATAAAGCCTCATCCAAACAGGAAACGTATTTATTATAGAATTACTTTAGCCATTTGAAAATATTTTAAAGCAGAAAAAGTTGAAACAGTTGCATGTTGGATTAATCTGATGGATTCCTAGAGTTCGAAGCTGGGCAGGGAGGAAAGTGCTAAGGTGGGAGGGCTGGGTTGTGCTTCCTGCTGATGCCAAGTCGCTCCTCTGCACCATCTGGTTCTGCTCAGGGCCAGTCCGAGTTCAAGGGGCATTTTGTCTTTGGATGTTTTTGGGCTTTTTCAACCATTGGGTTTCTGGCACAGTCTTCCCAAGGCATTTTAATGTCACACTTGAAAAATTACTTCTGACACCCTGTCAAATTTTTCCTATGAAATGGAAAGTTCTTAAGTCTCTTCTGCTCCCAAAAGATTCTCAAAATATTTGAGTCCTAGAAAGTAAGTGTGTGAAGTCCTTCCTGGTATAGTTCAACATGCAATCATCTTGACAACAGACTAGTAAGACTGCCTAGGCTTTTTCTACTTCACCATGTCCTTTGGCTGCATCCAGTGCCGAAACTTAACATCTTTCTGAAGATTAATACAGTTCTCTCAAATTCTCTTACGTGGACACTTCTGCTAAGAAGCGTCTGGCATAGTATCTCTGAAAGAAGTAGTTTCAGACATATTTCAGGTTGCTGTTTCATAATCATTTTAAACTGCCCTGGGTGGCAGCTCTTGCCGAAAGGAGTTAGTTGTTTCACTTGTCCTTTCTGTCCTGGGAGTTTCCGTGTTTGCGTGATCAGTCAGCCAGACCCAGAAGCTGCTTTCACTGGGAAAAAAACAAAACACATACGGGTGTGGGCTGGTTTTGGGCCAAACAAGCTCCCTGCCTGCCTCACCAAGTGGCCCACAGGGACAGTGGTCATGCTCAGCAGGTCAACATGAAGGTCATACTGTCCCTCTCCCACCAGCCGCCCTGTCTTGGCTCCAGCTCTCACTTAATGAAGACCCTCCACAGAGCAACTGCCATCCATTGCAGAGTGCATGGAAGGATTTTCTAAAGTTTTTGTTTCCTCGGGGTGCCCGCAGGGATAAAGTGCCCAGAGGCCCGGCTGCGCATAAGAAAAATGTCTTCCAGGTGACATCATCAGACTGGCATTGAGCAAATTGCAGCTTCTTTAGTCTAGGAGCAACAAAGGCTCAATGGCAGTGAGGCTGCTTGCATTTGATAGCGCTGCACACAGCCTTGGTTGGCCAAAAATACGTGCATATGGACGAGAGGGAAAGAGCAGGTGTTCTTGACCACTCATAGTTTGGAAATGCTGTGAGGTGAGAGCAGACCAACAGCAGACAAAAGCCTTAGACTGCAAACCAAGTCAAGAGTGGGTGGGGTCATAAACTGTTGCTTTTAGTGACACTTTTCTGGGCCTGGCAGTCGCAAACAGTTCATGCAAGTACTTGGTAGCACTAGAAAGACTGGGTAGGGGATTTCTGTGGTTGGTAAGGACAAGCTGCTCTAGCAGGAAATATTTTATTACGCTCAAAACTTTATTCTGAAATCCCCAGGGATTGTAAAGTGAAATTAAAACAAAACAAGAAAAGCCCCTCTGCCTTCTCACAGTTAGCTGTGACATTTCTCAAAGGCCTCCCTTTCGCCTGTGCCTGCCAAGATGGCCTCATGGGGTCCCAGGCATCACCTCAAGGTCATCCCGTGCCTCCACACTGCCGGCATGCTCCACTTGTCTAGGAAGGTGGAAGGAAACCCTGATATTAGGGGGAGGCTTTTGCTGGCTGGTATGAGTCTTTATATCCTCTTAAATATAGTACTTTGTTCTCTTCAGCTGCTTCTTGGGATCCCTATATTTCTTTTTTCTACCTGGAAGCTGTGTGTGTTCACACTTGTCCACCTCCTCCCCACTCAGTCTCTCTGTCCATGTGCCTCCATTATTTTCTCTCTCTCATGTTTCCTAACTTCTTTTTCTGGCATCCAACTTTACCAGGTCTTCTTCCACAGAAACTGCAAGGTCCTTCTTGAGGATGCTGCCAAGGGGGGAAAATAAAAAAAAGGTGATGGTGTTTAATTTAGAAATGAGTGACATAACAGTTGCAGGGCCTTGAGTATATGAGGGTGACAATTGGCGAAGAAGTAAAGGTTATGATAAATAAATCCGGGACATTTGAAAGAGCTGAGACTTGGTTTGTTTCTTACTCTCCCCCTTCTTTTTCTTTTCAGTTATTGATAAAAGCTGGATACGGAAAAATAGAAGAGATAAGATCTGCTTTTGTTTTGAATAAAGGCAATTGTAAAGCAACTGTAAAGCAGTTGTTAACAAAAAAACATTTTTAGGCCACTGTCATTTTGTTCAAAATTACGTTTTGTTTGATACTTTAAAAAAAAAACAGCCAAAAGACCTTCATGAAGCATAAACTAGTTCTGCATTTCAAACTTGCTGGTCTATAAATCTTTAGGGATCAGCCAAGCCCACATGGAGTTGTGTTACACACGGGTAAGTCTTATGTTATTATTTGAGTTTATCGTCAAGTAAGTGAGACAGGGAGTTATTCATGGGACCACCCTGTTTAAGCCATTTCTTGTCTTAAAGAAATCAAACCAAAGTATTCCCACAAGTATTGAATACACTCTGCTGCTTTGACTTCAGAAAAAGACCACCTCTGTTAAGCAGTGATTTATTTTTCTTGTTGGTCTCTTGGTGACCACTGATGGCAGATTTTCCCGTGTTTCCTATGGTAGAAGCAATATGTTCTGAAATATTTTTGTTATGTTTAAAGCATATGTATTAAAATGTGATATATGGTAAAGGGATGTATGGCAAAAAATAATATTGATATGCATATTGGATATATCAAGAGGAAATGTGAAAGATATTTTCATAAGCATATGTTCTACTTTATTTAGGAGAGGAATATTGGAGGGCATGAGAACACTTATGAAAATGTATAGAAGTCTTTTATAGTGTGTTCAAGCAATTTTTCTGATAAATGTTTGGAAAATATTCAAAAATGTTATGGTACAGAAAGGAAGCAATATGTAACTTTTTCATATTTTTCTTAATAAGGTTAATTTGTGTTGATTTACTTTAGAATGTATTGGAAGCATATTTCTTACAAATTAAACTTATTTCATGCTGTCTATGCACACTATTGAAATTTGGTTGATTTTGTAATGATCTTTATAACTTGCATAAATACATTTCTCTGAATTTGTAAATATATGTGAAATGTGCAATACATATATTTAAGGAGGAAAAGACATGTTTCATACAGATTTTTACTAGTCTGTCTTGTGTTCAGGACAACACCTGCATACAGGGTAAATCCTGCTTTAAATATGCCCAGGGAAGGTATACAGGTTTATACATATACCTGCATTCCTCTATAAAGGTCATAGTTATTTTCACCAATGATATCTGTACTTTTTTGTTTTTATAAGATCCTCAGAGAAAATTTACTGATGAGAGAAAAATCTTCCTACTAAGCAAGGTGTTTGACACAAGAAAATAAATTTTGATAACTCTTCAAAATTATTAAAATTTCTGTTTTGTTTTTACAGACATGTCTCTCCAGAGCATGATTTTTTGACATCTTTCATATTGAAAGAGTTTAATGATGGCAGTAGATTAGTGCTTGCTCTGCTTCCTTACGTTTCTAGGAAAGTTCTCAATGCTGCCTGCCATTTTGCTTTGCACTGTATAATGAAATTAAATGTTAAAATGACATGGAGTTTCCCTCTGTTAAGCTTGTGGATTTGATTTTTTTTTCTAAGATGCACTGTGCTAGGACCAATAGAGAATTGCAGTGGCAACTTTCCAGAGCCTGAGGGATACATGTCATTTGATAATTGTTTACATGAATGTATTCATGGCTTTCTGTTAGAATCCCTTAGATTACAACATTTAGAAGACTAAAATACACTAGCAAATGAAACAGTTAAGTAGATCTACTTTCTTCTTTTAGTTTTCCTCCCCTCCTCCCCCCTCTTCTCTTTCTTTGAATCTCCCATGTTTCTCCTTTCAAACTATGTCACTCCTTCTTCCTTTTTATATCCAGAATGTGCAACTTTAAAGAACTCTTTACAGGAAATAAACTCTCTAGAAGTTTAGGGGTTTGGTCTTCACACGATAGCCTGATATTAGCACATGAATTTATTATTTGAGGGACTTCAGATTAAAAAAAAATAAATCCTTACTTTGTTTTTCAGTACTTCAGAAGGATACATTTTATAGTTTCCTGGGCCATTTCCCAGGAACCTCCTGGTGAGTTACTAAAACTGCAGCTTTAGGACCCTTGATTTCCTAATCTGATGGAAGTTCTTACTGAAGCTTGTTTCGTCTCAGATTTGTCAAACTTTCCTGCAACTCGACAGTGCTGGTGAGAACAGAGAAACACTAGGGATACTCAGGAGGGGTAACCGCAGAGGTGACTTTTGCCTAGAAGGGCCAGTCTTCTCACTTGCCCTCTACTACCAGTGGGGTGAGATTGAGTCTCTTCTGGGAATGATGCAGAGCTCATAAGATTAGCATCCTCACTTAGCCTTTGGAGGACCTGCCTGTCCTTCCTACAGAAGGAATCTTGGCAGGTTAGCACCTTCTAAATCTTGTGAAGCCTTCTTTGTCGTACTTGAAGACAAGGACTTCAAAGGTTCTGAAAAACAGGCTAAAAATTAGATCATTTTCAAATGCTAAGTGTCTTATTTAACTAGTTTCATGGGCTTTATATTTTCTAACTCCATTTCTCAAGTGAAACATAATTGCTACTATCAAAAAAGGGTTTTTTTTTTCCTATTTCATCAGACATTATTGCAAATTATGTTTCGGGTTAGTATTTGAACCTAAGAAATAGCTGAAGAAAATATAATCATGATGAGACTTATCCAATTGCAAAAAGAGAAGGCTTCTCTAAATTACGAAGACAGAGATCAATATTCTTGAGCGCAGGTATATCAAATGATGGTGTTTCTAAAAAGGTGCATTTTGATTATTATCATAATAAAATTCCCACAATAGTAGCAGATACACAATACCCTTAGAAATCTGGATGGATTTGAAGATATATTTCTTCTAAATTTTATTTAAAGATATCTTTGACTGATTTTTCTTTTACAGCTATATTTTTGATATGAAATAATTAAGTTCTCCATTTGGCCATCTACACGGTATTACAGCAACACAAATAACAATGTTTCAGCCTTCTTATCTAGCTGACAAGTAAATATAGTCTTGAACCTTATTTCAGTCCTAAAGAAAGAGAGGGTTAAATGTCCAGAGCTAGATCTTTGAGCCATTTTCTAATGCTTCGGTTCCTGAGGACTGTTAAGAATGGGCTGCCTCAAGGTTTTGTGTCATCACTTTTTCATGCAAAAGTGGAAGGTGCTCCTTAAATACAAAGGCCACTGCAATTTCCAGTTCCACCAGATAGACTCATCCTGGCATAAACATCTGACCTATTGTACTTACTAAAAATGGCATCTCTCACTGTGAGGGGCTCATCTGAGATCTCAGGCCACAAAATAACTTCTAAGGCTTCCTTCAGCATGGAGGACCTTACTGTCCAAAATGCAGTCCTCTGGGTCCTAGGAATGTCTCTGCTCTTCACTTTCAATAACATACATCCTCATTTTCATATGCCCCCCAGACTATGAATTATGCTGCCCTTTGCCATAAGCCTGAAGCATTTTCTCGCCTTGTATTTTGGCTTTTCCATAGTGCCTGAGGCTTTGTAAAGATCTTGATAATTATTATTTTTGCCAGAAGGGAATTAATATATACTCTTATTTGAATTATAATTTCCTAATGGAGAAGTGAACCCAGAGGCAGACAGGCAGGAAAAAAAATACAGCTAAGACTAGAAGACAGTAAAATGATTGACATACAGCTGGGTGAAGAAATGTCAGGGACGGTGCTCTTGGCACATTTCTTATTAAGAAAATATTGCCCTTTAGAAACTTTTCACTGTGTTTTAGAACATTTGTAACCTTACAGAAGAGTCACACTATCAGAAATGCTATAATTTGTTGTCCACCACCTTCTAAAACTATCCATTTTTCTAGTGGCGCTATTTGGCAGACGGATCTTGACTGATCTGCTTTGTAGTGGATCAGTGAGGCAAAACCTTATTTTTAAGCTGCCTTACCAGTGTAAAATATCTTGATTCTTTCCGTTCTTATTTAAAATGACAGCAATGCTTCTATACATTCATTAATTTAAAGAAAATAATGGAAAATTAATACTGAATTTTTAACCTCTTGAGGAATTTGTATGTTTTATTAAGTCTTTTAGCACTTACGGCTGTGGAAACCTATGAGCAGGAATCAATTATGCTTTTGAAGAGCCAAACTGAAAGATTTATTTGTTTTTATAAGAGGAGTAAGGGTACTCAAACTGTGGATGTTGGAACAAAGTGTTTGAAAGGTTATGCTTTATAGGAGGATCAGCACTTTTTAATAGACTTATAAAAGCAGTTGACTTAGTATTCATGTATCAGTTTTTAATTTTTGTAATTACATAATAGGGGTATTTTAGGATGACTTACTCTTAACAGAAATTAGCAAAGTCAGGCTATGTTTCTTAAGATGTTTCCATCACATTAGTAGCTCCATGCTTTTGTATCGCTGTAAAACAAAAATAATATAAATGTAATATTGAATAATAGAATAAGATGCACAAAGTATGAAGTGAAACACAATGGAAGTGGTTTATAAATGCTTATGTAAAGGAGGCAGCTCAGCAACAAAAAGACAGGATTAAAAGTTAATTAAGAAGAGTTGTTTTTGACACAGGAATTACTAGACGACTTCTTCAAATGCTTGTGTTAGCAATAGAGGATTGACCTTGCGTTTTGTAGCCTTTTTATTCAAATGTGCAACATCTCACAATACAGTAAGCAGTTTTCGTATGGAAGTTTAAAAGAGCATAACAAGTTAAATAAATGATATTTAATTGGTTTACTTTTGTTGCTGTTGATCTCTAACAGTAACCAGAGAATAAATGAAAGTTACAATAGCTTGAGTCTAAAACGATTGTAAAACTGTGGTGGGTTAACCTTGGCTGGATGCCAGGTGCCCACCAGGCCCCTCTATCACTCCCCCTTCAGCAAAATAAAGGGGGAGAATATGATGAAAAACTCGTGGGTCAAGATAAAAGCAGTTTAATTAAAGCAAAGGACAAGGCCATGCACAGAAACAAAAGGTAAACAAAGATGTTATTCTCTACTTTTTATGGACCTTTTTATAGCTGCACGATTTGTACACAAAAAAAGTTGTCATTTACTTTTATGAACTATGACTTTGACTCCCAGTAACTGGTTCTGACGTAACTGGCTCTCGCTTTATTCCTGTTGTAGGAGATACTAACTTCTACTGACTGCCTCTGCAAATTCTCATCTAATTAAAATTGCCAGGCACGTCCTTCATGGTGAATCGAATTTGTAACTTCATCAGATATGACCATGCCAGGGTAACTGTGACATACTATTGCATTTACTTGGATGCGTGGGAGGCATGGGAGCTGAGACCATTGATACAAGTGGTGTTTGTTTATGGGGACAGGAAAGAATATGTTGGATATTTAGACCTTCAGAAACCTATTTTAAAAGCTATAGGTGTGGACCAGTTTTGCAGTTTTACAGAATGCTTCTTTAGGCTGAGGAACAATGAGAGAGAGGAGTTTAGGGAGGGGAAATGAGGTTGCTTGAAGGTTTAATTTAGATGATCTCTAAAGTGACAAACAGGAAGATGATGAGCAAAGAGAGGAAATAGCCACCTGTCACCTGTAATCTACGGGGTTTTTGTCTTACCCTATTCTGTAGCTGGTGCAAATTAGAGCAGCTCATTTGCAGTTGATAAAATTATAGCAATGGGATTTGGTTCTGGACCTTTGTGCAAAATGGTTTTGATGGGTTTCATTCATCAGGAAACTTAAAATTCAACTTCTCCTGCACTTGCAGACACTGGCACAGCAGAGAGGCTGAAAAGTCCTTGACTGTCCTGGCAACAATTGCAGACATCAGTAAGTTATCAGCCTTCTCCAAAACAGCCTCGCACTAGCTGCTATGATGAAAGTTAGTTCTGTCTCAGCTGAATCCAGGACACTTTAGTAAGAGAATGTAAGAACAGATTGGTTTGCCGCGATTTTCTTTGACATTGCACTATATTTTTTTTCAAGTCTGTAAAAAGGACCAGGGGATTCCTTTATGCCTATATTATTTATATGAACACAACTAGAATACAGTGGCAGTATGATCTTTTATTAATAAACCTCTTGGATACTGACCCTGTTGTAGATTAATTCTGCTAGAGAGGAAATGTCTGTGACAGTCTAGGAATGGCAAGTACCAGAGATACTGTTCCAGGAGGTGAAGCGCTCAGCATGACTGATGTTTTCTAATGCAACGTATGAGTGAGGACAGGACTTTCAGAAGCATCTGTTAAAAGAGACTTGTACTCTTGTGGGTACCTCTGAGTTGTGGCTTTATTCAGGAGAGTTAGCAGGAACAGCAGCGTTGGGTCACCTCCTCAGAGAGTGATAATCTAACATCATTACAGTCTCGCTTATATAGGATTACAGACGGGGGATTGCGACATAGGTACGGTTTCATGGAATTTTATAAATATTCAGCATGTTCCCATTCTTCTTTCCATTTGTCCTTCTTGGACTTGCAGTTCTCCTTTCTTCTAGGTGATTGACAAACTTCTGTCTTGCTTGCAGAACAAACGGTCGTCAGGGGTTGTGGATAATCATTATTATCTAGTGTTCCACCTGTCGGCGTCCGATTTCTATAGGTCATCTGTCTACCAGTGAAAGGTCTAACTTCAAAGGTATTCTGTGTGCTAAGCAGCTTTAGGTAACCATGCTCGTGATTATCACAGAATCACAGAATCACAGAATTATCAAGGTTGGAAAAGACCCAGAAGATCATCTAGTCCAACCATTACCAATACTTCCCAGCTAAATCATATTCCTCAACACAACGTCCAAACGTTTCTTGAACACTCCCATGGTCGGTGACTCCACCACCTCCCTGGGCAGTGCATTCCAATGCCTGATTACCCTTTCCGAGAAGTAATACTTCCTAATGTTCAGCCTGAACCTCCCCTGTCTCAGCTTGAAACCATTCCCTCTAGTTCTATCACTGATTACACGAGAGAAGAGGCCGACCCCCAGCTCACCACAACCTCCCTTCAGGAACTTATAGAGAGCTATAAGGTCTCCCCTGAGCCTCCTCTTCTCCAGGCTGAACAATCCCAGCTCCTTCAGCCGCTCCTCATAAGGCCTGTGCTCCAGACCCCTCACCAGCTTCGTGGCCCTCCTCTGAACGTGTTCCAGGGCCTCAATGTCTTTCTTGCAGTG
>WKFP01014353.1:89158-161273 GCA_011057875.1 Pterocles orientalis | reverse complement strand
ACTGTGTATCACATTGCATATTTGTATATAGTTTTATTTCCAATATTATTGTAGTTTAGTTATTAAATTGTCCTTATCTCAACCCACGAGTCCTCTTTGCCATTTACCTCTTTAATTCTCTCCCCTCTCATTGGGTGGGGGCAGGGACTGTGTGAGCGGGTGTGTGTGGTTTGGCCCCCAGCCAAGGGCCAACCCGCCTCAACCTGGTAGGCTCACTTACCAGCTGTGCCAGGAAGTTGTCTTCCACACACTCAGAAATCTCCTAGACTGTTTCCTTTCTGCTGTGTTGTATTTCCAGCAGATGTCTGGCAAGTTGAAGTCTCCCACAAGAACAAGTGGGAGCGATCGTGAGACTTCTGTCAGCTGCCTCATCTGAAGGGAGAGGTAGCGGAAACCCATGGGCGTTCATTCCCAAGCAGAGGCAATTTCCTGCTCAGAGCAAAGGCAGAGTGACTGGGAGAGGTTTCTCTTGCAAGGCTTTGGAGGTGTCTGTGCCAATGCAGAAAAGCTTTCAGAAAGCAAAACTGCAAAGCTTCTGAACAAAGCTTCTGTAATTCAATTCTGGTTGAAAAAGGCTTGAAACTGAGAGCAGTCATTACCTTTCCGTGTGTTTTCCAGGGCTTAATAAGTGCTTTTTGAGGAAAGTGCACTGAATCCAAGAAACTCCTGACTCCACTACCACTTTCCCTCCTAACATGAGGCAGCCCCTCATTTTTTGCTGACTTTTCAGATTTAAAAGTATCAATGTCTTTTATAGTTCAAATAAAATATTGTTTCCCTATAGGATCTCTCCTAATTGAGCACCTGTATACAAACAAAAAGGACCTGGATTTTGTTTTAGCCTTGTAAATAAGAAGCTTTGGATGTGATCCAGCCATTCAGTAAGGGAGCCAGATAATTGACAGTCTGGTCACAGCTGCCAGCCACACCAGTAGGGTTCCATAATATGGTGGGAGGAGGGAAAGTAGGTATAAAATACACACTTTTTACAGGATAGGTTCTCACTAAAATAGCATACCTAATTCTCCAGCTGTAAATCTCAGAACTCTATGGCTGAAATAAATAACTTTCTATATAATGCTAACTAATTCCTGCCTAATGCCACCCTTCCAGTAGAGCCATCCCAAAGTAAAACTTTCCTCTCTGGAAAGGTTGCTGATTTTTACCTTCATCCAGAGTCTGATCCTTACCAACTTAAGTCTTGACTTGCAGTAGTGGTTGTTTTGATTGAATACTTTATCAATACACTCTTAAGTCTGCACAGAAGTTTAAAATTTAGAAAACCATTGACAAAGTGAACGTTAAAATGATAGTGCCCAAGAAGTGCACAGAACCTTTTAAAAATGTGAATTGTATTTCTCCAACAGGTGTTCTGATGACTCTCATCTTTCTCTTTTCCCATTTTCTTGAATTTGTGCACATCCTCGAGATACCCACTGTGATGTCTGGCTAATCTGCTTCCTGAGTTGCATCGATAATATTTGTTTTGGCACTGAATAACCTTGAAGGGGTTATGAGAGGAGTACAAAGGCATTCAGAAGCTTTTATCAGGTGTAGTACAGGTTTTATCTTAAAGTAAATGCTTAATATAGTTTTAGTTTCAAAGAGTCTTATCGGGTTCTGGTTTTATTCAGTATGTAATACTAAAGTCTTGCAATGTCTAAACCTCTTTCAGATGTTCATAAATGGTCTTACAGAACCTTTTTTGTGCTTTTAAACAAATGTATCCATTCAAAAGATAAATGTACAAGATCTGCTGATATACAGTGGAATGCTTCACTCTGCCTTTGTTTTGTACATATAAAAGTTTGTGTGTCTGGCCTGTTCCCAAGTTATTTTTGCTCCATCTGCCGCAGTCTAGATTATAATGTCCCCCACATGAATAGACACCAAAAAGCTTTACAGAGGTACACATCTACACGTGTCACTATTACAAGAGGAGTCAGTCTGTTGAAAATTAAGTCCAGGGATAGTAAGCAAGCAACAAGCATCATTCCAGGTATAGTATCTTCCCTTTGATTTCTCCTGCCTATTTTTACAGTGACACGGACATGTTTTGCTTTTTAAAAAATTTTACCTTGTTTTTTGTTGAGTCTCACCAGATTTTAGATGTATGTGAAATGATAAGGCAAATTGACAAGATGAGATTTTGGGATAAAAATGAGGAGACGAAAAAAACATTTAGGTTTCTTGCTGGCCTTGTGGAGAGTTATTAACAGTACCCAGAACTCTCACATTCACAAACTACTGCAAAAAAAGAGACGACCGTACTCTTTTTTCTAATTTTCTAGTCTAATAATTTAATACATTAGCTGTACAGTGATTGCCACAGGTTTTAATATTTAAATATCTCATCACTTTTCTCATTAAATTTTAGGAAGTCTGAAAGTGGACAGAATGATTTCAGTTTAAAAGAAAGATTTATCCTAAAATAGAGATCCATCCACAATGCAAAAAAAAACCCGCTTTAGTCCTTGCCAATGTTGCAGAGACTAGTTATAGTACCGAAAGCGTAAAATAGAAAAATAGTGGGTGATGGAAAGGCCAGAATAGGGCTGTCAAATTTTAGATTTTAACATATGGACTGCTCACTCCCTGCTCGGGTTGCTAGTCATTCCCAGATGGTGTCTTTAGTGAGTGATGGTGAGGGGAAAGAAGCAGGTGGCAACAGCAATTTTTTTTTATTTTTTCACATATATCAAATGGAAATTCTGTGTTCTATGCAAAAAAAAAAAAGGGAGAGAGAAAAGACTACAGGAAGAATGGGAAAAGGTAATGCATAACTTGGAATCTGAGGCTGAAATTAAGGAAATCCTATTGTTACGGGCTGATGAGTCAGGATCAGAATTTGGATCCAGATCTGAGATCCCCCAGAAATTGCACATAATAGCTTTCATGTAGGGCCTTGTTCAGCCCATATTATGGTATGCCCCAGCAACTGCAAGAAGCAGCTGCTCAGCAGAATTGTTAGTTTCTCCTCTGATGTACAGTGCGTCAGAGCTCTCAAACACGAGCTTAAAGATAGGTTTGCATACACGGTTAGATGTGTTTGTTTGCACATTTAAACCCTATGCCAAAAAGATGGGGCTTGTGGTTTTAGTGCTGAACGTTTGAGTTTATGGTGTCAGGGCTGATACTGATCTCTTTAACCCTAAGGATATTTTTTGCAAGAGGTTTCTTCTTATAAGAAACATTCTTTCGCTTCTCTTTGTTAACTCTTTGTTGATGACGAATGCTGGAGTGTGCCGAGGCTTAGTTTAGAGAGTGATTACACCTCCAGGCGCTGACGCCAGCCTCTAACTGACAGTGAGCCCAACTGGTCCTTCACATCTGGCAGTAAGAACTCCTACTGCCCAGTACGTGTCTCAGTCGTTCCTCATGTTTTTGTCCAGGTGTGTCATTAGTTTGCAGGGTTTTTCCAGAATATAAGTAACATTTCTTTATGTGATACAATAAACCTAAATCTTGTTTTTATTTCCTTATAATTTTCAGTTGTTTTTCTCAGTCTTTCTAACCTAGCTGGTTGAGAATCTGATCTTATAACTAAAAGAGAAAAAAGGGAGCAAATTGCCTGTGTGTCTCTGTTACAGACACAGCTTCTTGGTATGTAAACCCCAGTAAATGTATTAACCTGATCGGTATTTCTTTTGTTATTGTCAGAAATGCTGGATGGCATGTCTGCTTTTGATCTTCCAGCTTTGCGAGTGAAATATCTCACCAAAATCAGAGCTGAGGAGAATGGTAAGGGTGTTAAGAAGCAGCTCATAAAGGAAAAAGTTATATTTGTACAAAACATGCAATCGTAGAACATAAAATGTTCTTTTTTGCTGGACAAGACTCAATGGCACACTTTAAAAATGTTGAAATGATCCTCAGAGCTTTGTAAAAACCAGCATTGCATATCTCATTATCATTCTAAATCACTGCCATGCAGTGGGTAAAAGCTCTATCTTTTTTGAATCCAAGGCAACTTAAAAGGATTATTGATTTTCCCTTTACTGAGGAATGAGAATCACGTATTAGGAATGAAAGCTGCAGACACAAATATAATGACCTTTCTCTTTGGCTTCTCTTTTCTAACATAAAACAGAATAATTTTCATTGCTAGAGTGGATATTAAACAGTAAATCTTGTAGCAATGTACTTGCAAGTGTCTGCTTGTTTTATCCAATTAGCATACTTATCACAAGAGCAAAAAATGAGTAGGTACAGCTTTTAATTTCTGGAGATACCAGTTCCATCCACAAAAACATTGAAAAGTCTCCAACTGGATGTCTGTTCCATCTGTCTCAGTACTGGAGGGAGGAGGGGTGCTTTTTCCTTGCAATTTTAATGCTGATGCATGATTTAGAGTAAATGGGTAATTTCAATGAGGGCAGAGGACCTTGGCTGACCTCTGTTTTATTCTATGCATGGTTTTGTAGCACAGCCCCACATACACTTATCTATTAAACAGTGTTTCTGGTCATAGTCCTGTCAATATTCTATTTACTGCCTTAATTATATAGAACTTAAAACAAACTTATCAATATTTGACACATTACCTTAGGGGGAAATATCCTAACCGTGAAACAGCGTGAGAGCTATACTAAACTTACCCCAAACAAAAGCTTAAGTTTCCAACAAAGCCATTAAGGGCAGATTTTGTTTTTACACCCACTGTGTTTCCATCTAATCACCTTTCATGAGAGCTTCTGAAACAATGGGTTGAAGCCGCACATGCTTCCAACTTTTTGATGTTTAGTTCCTTTCCTCCTAATTTAAACTAACTGCAATTTCCCCCCTGGTTATCACTTCTTCTCAGTAAAACTGCTCCTGAGTCAGCAATGTGTGCATGCGTGCGTGTGTGTGAAATGACATCCTTGACCTGCTTTCTCTGCTGATGGGGAAAAATATGGCAGAATTCTCATGGTGGAATATTTGAAATGCAACTCAGTGCAGTCATTCACTTAGTCCAGCTGTAAGTCAGAGTTGTGGCACAGCACCAAGAGAATTAAAAATAGATGCATGAAACCAAGAAACATCACAGCTCATTGTGCCTCTTGTTTCTGTGTTGTTTACACATTCGTAAACAAGCTCATATTTTTGAAAGACCAGGAGTTGCCTGGCAATGTACACTGCTGGTAAAAAACACAGTGGCTGGCAATTTGAATTAATTTGAATAAGATTGTTTTACATTTTTTGTTGGCATCTTCAGTGTTTCAGACAGCAATCCCTCTTTTGTAAGAGGGACAACTACATAGAGAGAGACAATGTCTGGAAAATTTGAACAAGGAACTTAGAATAGAAAAAAGGAATTGTCAGCAATTTTGTTATTCTTTATTACCCTTCATTGTGCTGAAGAGCATTTGACTATGATCTTGGCTTCCTACTACAAATCTGGTTGTTGGCCAGAAAAGAGGAGCAGTCAGTTTTTGAGCGACTTGTTCTTTTGGATGATCAAATCTCAACCATGCAGGTTCCTACTCATTCCTAAGAAGAATTTTTGCCCCTCTGAAGATTCTAGTCCTTTACCAAGTACTCCTAGGGTGGCTTAACAATCCACGTGAACTGAGAGCCACCTGAGATGTGTCTTAGTATCAACCAAGTCTTGACACTCTGCTACATGCATTGATGTTTTCTGTAGTTAGAAGTTGTTTTTTTCTTGGTCAGTTTTGTTAGCTCTGTGCATCACACTTTCAGATGAAGCAATTTATGAGAAATCAGAGATGAGAAAATTGCAGAATTCCTCAACAGTCAAGAGTTTATTTAAGTCACAAGTATGTCTTGGTTGCAGGTCATATTGCTCTTGTATACCTATCAATAGAGAAGATAGATTCACTGATGTTACACATAACATCGACATGCCACATGAGCACCAGTTTATCATCTTTTGGGATATGCAGATTTCTACTAACCTATATTACTTTTCTAGCTTATTCTGTGATATATGTCATAGGTTTGATATGACATACCCAAAATCATGTTTCTAAAGTTTGTAATTTGCACAAACTGTCACTCCTAATCTGTCTAAAGTATTATATCAAGAAAGATTCTTTCATTTCTTTGTGATTGGGTGTGTGGATGTAGTGTAAAGAAACACAGGAATCTAAAGAATACACACAATAACTAGTAAAATGTTACTAAAAATGTATGTTTTATTTCTCCACACGTTTTCTTCTAGGGCCTAGCATATAATAGACTTGAAGGTTCATGATCCTTGATTGGCTTTCCAATTATGTAATTTGCTTTCATATATTGAAACAACCACATGCTTGGAAACGACATAGCCAATTACAAATGGGAATGCGGTCACTAAAGTTTTTAGATTTATTTCATCTGTCCTGTGTAACTGAGCTTGCTAACTCTCGCTCCAAAATCGCCTTACTCTGTTTTCCTTTCACAGATGGGTGGGTTTTGGTGGCTTCATTACCCAGCCCATAGATACCCGAGATTTCTTGAGAAGGAATTCTGAGAAAAGATGTTCAGTAGCCTAAAACAGCCACTGACAAGGTGGAGTCTAAGGTAGCAGTAAAAGCAGATTGCAGAGTCTAAGGCTGAGACAGCCACAGAAAGAACAACCTCTTTATGCTTAATGGGATCCAGAGAAAATGACGACTGTTCTCTCAACTGGGAGAAGATGTAGGAAGGTTGCCTTTATCAACAAAAGTGTTGGGAAAAGTTTTAGGAAAAGCTCACCATGAGCCTCAAAGAAAAAGGAAAAGAAGTGTGAGGAGTGGAAACATAGGTTCAGATACAAAGATTTTAGAAAAAAATTTCCCATGCCACAATGTTGAACGTGGGAGGTTATGGGAGAACTTGCAAAAGCATCTCTAGGTAGGGGGCTGGAGTATGAGCCAAGCTGCAAGATGTTGGCCGGTTGAAGCCAGTAAAGTGAATGAAAGAGCCTTGAGGCTAGATGAAAAGGGAAGAAACGTTGCTGCTGCTGCTTGATTACCTGGACCCATGGTGCAGATTTTCAAGAGGGAATTCCCCTTTGGCTTCAAGGGAATATTGCATTACTATGTGATCCTGGAGGGACTGGCATGCCATTTGTGTTGGAGAGGCCAATCCACCTACTTACAGTGAAAGCTGAGGCAATGAACATACTGCTAATGTTGGATAAATTCAGATTCATTTGAATTGCAAGTTCAGCCATGGGTTTTGGGGAGTTTTGTTGGGGTACTTTTGTCTGCAACCATCCGACGATTATAAATTCTAGGTCTTAAGAATAGCCATAGTTGCAAATGTAATCTGTCTTTAATGATCTATTTGTGTGTTTCAGTGCCCTTTAATCCTGTTAGAAGTAGACTGTGTCAGTTAATACAGAATGGTAAATATAAATGAGGATGGAATATACTTCTACAGTAGTCCAGATGAAAATTACAAAGAGAGTCATCATATTTCACGTCACAAATGGAATGACAGTGGAGTGACCAAGGTTAGGTGAAACTTGCCCTCTGTCCCTGTATAATCCACAATTAGACAGTATGTCATTTGGGGTATGTATATTCAACCTAAATGTTTTGTGTATACCATTGGTAGAAGAGCAAAATTTGGGATTATTCTTTGGTCTTCCTCAGCAGAGTAGTCCCTGTGCTCCCTTGGTGCCTGATTATTTGAACAGCTAACGTTAGAAATAGATGCTTTCTATAGCTACTTTACAGGAAAAAAAAAAAGGCCTTTATTTAATCTCTGTTGTTCTTGTTCCATTAGGGCATCCATCACTTGTTAGACCTCCCAGGAGCAAGCTCAACACTGCATCCATCAGCTACAATTCCTGGTTTAGTATTTTCTGTCAATACAACACAATAATATCGAGGTATATTATAGTCAGTTTTACATTTCAGAGCTAACTAATATAATTCAAGATAATGAGCTCCCATTAACTGTTTGGAAAACCAAGTCTGCCTGAAGCACAGGGCATATTAGAACTTCTAAGACATACAGCTTTTTTTTTGACAACAGGCAGATAGGAGTAAGACATACATTTTTTAGAAAGTACAGAGCCCTTGGCATGATATAAAAGGTAATTTTCTGCTATTTTTGGATAAGCAATGAAACAGCCCTTAGTCTGCCATTACTGGATGCTTTTGAAGATTGTACTTACACTGCCATTAACAGAATAAGACGTGGGAGTGATGGATAATTTGTTGTGGTTAAAGCTGAGTGTGGTTATGCTTACAGTAATCAAGTGAATGTCATCCATTTTGAGAAAAAGCATAACACTTAGGGTTTTTTAATTAAGGTACGAGGATGAGTGTTTGTACTTGTCTTACTTTTAATAGCAGAACATGAGATAACAGCGGATAATATGTTACTGTTGCTAAAATCAACAACATTTACCTTAAAGGAATATTATACGTCAGCCACCTTAACTAATTTCATTATGAATACTTCCTAAGCTACGCCACATAGTGAGTTTGTTTTTCTCCCAATCTGAGCACTTGTGAGACCACACAGAGGGGTCACGCAGGGGATCCAGTAGAAGTCACAACAAAAATTCTCTGTGAACTTATAGTGAAAGATCACATCTGCTTCCAGGGGCTGAACTGAGGTTGCACAGACAATCTTGGTTTTTCTACTTTTTCTAACTTTTAGGTCTCTGGCATAGCAACTGCAATAGTAATCCTGCTATGTACTTTTAAATGTAATTTCTTATAGTTTTCAGACCTGAAAAAAGTGAACACAAAAATGTTTATTTTTGGACTAAACTGATCTCCACACCTGTCAAGGGAGAGACTTTTAGACTCATCACTCATAGTGCTACTACTTGAACCATCAAACTGTATTTTACACAGAAGGTGTTTTGAGACTTAGTAATTCAGTGTGAGGAGAATGGGCTCTGCAGATCCTCCCTGCTCTGTTTGTCTTCCCTTTTGCTGCAGTTTTCCCACTTTTACAGCTCTGGTTTCTGTCCTGCCCCTCTGTCCCTTGTCTTATCATTACCTTTGCTCTTCTCCAATTCTGTCCCTTTTCTCTGCTTTGCACTTGTTCCCCCATCCCTGGTGCCTGTTGTCCATCCTTTATCCCCAGAGAGACTGAAGCTTGCCTAAGAGAGGTGGAATCTTCGCAGAATCTGAAAAAAAATTACCAAAGGTAATGCATTATCCTCCCTTAAATCTCTCGTTGAGATCTGCCTGCTTTAACATGCCTACAAAGCACTCGGTGGCAGTTAGGTGCTGTGTCTGCAGAGTGTCATTCATCCATTGTTCAGAAGCATCTCACGATTTCCTGTCGCTTCATTGTATCTTCTTATTGCCTCTTGTCATTAAGTTAATTATAAACTCTCTTGGGTATGGAAAGTCTCTTTGTTGTGTAGTGCCTGGCAGGAATAGCACTGCAGCAACACAGATGATGATAGTAATTTAAAATGCATGCCACCATCACAGACATGTAATCTTAAAAGCCCAGGGTTGAAAACCTCAGGAATGGAGCTCTGGAGCAGGTTATTACCTGCCATACTACACCTCATCACTTTCTGAAACCCAGCTTCACTAAAGCATTCACCAGAATAATTTTTCAGTCTGGTCCCTAAGTCCCTTCAAGGGGACTGAGGACAGGAAGTCACCCTGAATCACTCTAATTGTGGTTTAAGCATGTAAAAATGCACCTACTCCTTGTTGTCTTATATATAGTCCTCAAGCAGCCATAGAAACACTGAGTATAAAAAGATGGGTTGCTCAGACGGTTTTGTTTTCTTTGTGACTGCAAAATGTAGTTGATGAAAACTAGTTGTATTGTAGATAAGTCTCAGCCTTATTTAAATTTGTCTTTATTTTTCACTGATAACCTCATTAATAAAAAGTAGATTTGAAATATCATTTTCTATTTTAATCAAAACAAATGAAGAAGGGCTAGCTTCCAAAAAAAAAATACTATAAAATAATTGCACTTTTTAACTTTTTATGCTCATTTTCCATTGCTATACATATTTTACTTGTTACTCTGTGTTGTACTCCCTGAGGACCAATTATATTCTGGTGAAATTGGATAACCAATATTGTGAATAGTAGCTTTTTTCTCTTGGGATTTAGTGCTATTCCTGTATCAAGCATGCACATATGCACACACAGAAAATCAATCACAGTATTTCATGTTTTATTTTCATTATATTAATTGCATTCAAAATCATTCTGCCAATCAGTTGCTATGGTTTCTTACAGTTGTAGGTTTTGGAATCCCCACATGCAGTGACTTAGATGACTTCAAATGCATTCGATACTTAACTTGTGACAAAACAGCAGATACAGAGAATTGGGCTTTTATTTAGTGTTTTAATTTATAAAAATGTCAGTGTTTTTAGAGCAAAGTCACAGAGCATTAACACCTAGAGAAAAGTTATATATGTATCTGAAGCTCTAAGTATCTGTTGTAGTTAGGTATTATGCCACTTACAGTTTATGTAAAAGAGCACATCTTTCCCAGATTCTTCACTCCTGTACGTGTTGTAATTTCCATAGTGGACAGAGGAGATGGAGCTGGAGAGGAAAAGAGAGATCAACTTACAAAGCAGGATTTTATCAATGTAATTTAAACATCTTTGGGATTTAAAAAAACAAACAAATTTTTCTGGAAATATGTTCCATCCCAAAAATTTCACCCACCTTGGGCATGGCAGGTTTGCATCGTGATCCAAGCTTAAGGCAATACACCACTCATTTACCCTTTTATTGAAAGCGAGGGGTTAGAGAGGGTGGTGGTGGTGGTGGTGGGGAAGGTGTTGCTTCTTTTCTGAAAACAGGTCGCTAAAGTCAATAATAATTAGACAGGCCCTCACCTGTGCAAACATGAGTGGGTTATGAAAGTAATAAAGATATTGTAGTATCCATCCATTCTGCACAAATGTGTGTCAAGAATGACAGTTTTCCAGCTTTTTAAGTCTACTTTTTTTGTAGAACAGACTACTCTGTTCCACCAAACCCAAGCCAGGTTGGTTTGTGGTATGGGAACAGAAATGACATTTTTTTAAAGTGTGACTTCACACATCCTTTCTTTCCCATCATTCAGAACGCTGACCCCAGCAGAAAAGGACAAAAGAACATTATCTAATAAAAGCCCATAGGCCCAAATCTCTGAAACTACCCCGTTCCCCGAGGCTCTTGCCACTGTGCTCTGGCTTCGCCTGACGTTGCACTGTACGGAGGCGCCTCTTCCAGCAGCGATCCTGTGATCCATCAGCTTGCCCCCCGAGAACAAATCCTGGCCGGCACAGGCAGCGAACCAGTGACACCTGCCAGTTCAGTGCAGTCTCTCCCTTTTTTAGTCACTGTGACATGTTCAAAAGCACTTTGTGCCAAAGCATGTATCGCATAGAGCAGTTTTTCCCATATGCCTTGGCACATCTCCGCCAAAAAACGAACACCTCTTGCACTGCAGCTGGATGGTTCGAACGTGGACAGGTTTGAACAGCATTTGAAGCTGGAATTACTCATGGAAAGTTCAATGCTTCCAATCCATGTGGAAAGCACTTTCTCCTTAATCTGACGACCCAGACGTCAGTGGTTTGTGTTGTATCAGAACATCAAGAATACAAGTTTTCTCTTTTTTTTGAGTATTATTCAGGTCTAAAGGGTCACTGGTGTGGATGTCAATAGAAGGTTAGATTAAAACAGATAAAAACATGAAGTTCACTACTTTTGTTTCATCAGTCTGTTTTCGTTCTCAGTTTTTTAAGAAATTAAAAAAGGGATTTAGATTTGTGGCCAAGTATGTGGGTCCAAGGCTTTAAAAATTTTTATTCCATTCTATTTGGTGATCAGCAAAATTCTGATTTCTGCTGCCTAGGTAGTCATTTCCACACTCTTTACCACCATGTGTGCCCATGAACCTTTAAATCTGCTTGTGAATATACTGAATTTAATAAAAATATAAATATTTTCACACAGTCATAATTTGCTAAAAATGTGGTGTGAGTGGGTGAAAAGAAAAACAAACAAAAAATAGACTACCTGAACAATTCCCATAAAAACTGAGAAAAACACAGTTATGGACCTGCGAGGACAGAAGAGTGGACCTGCTGTAGCCAGCAGGTTTGCAAAGAGATGTCTTTTTTATTTGCTCTGCTATAGTGTCCACCTTGTAATATTCTTTGTAAATAGTTCTTTGTAAAGAGTCTGTTGAAGGAATGAGTCTATTGGCAGGAATATTTGCAGAAAGAGATATTTTTTTAAAAATACTGCAAAATATTTGCAGGTAGCAAATTTTAGATTTGGAGTTTAGACCACTTCCAAGCAGAGCTGGATTCTACAAGTTGTTTTCATCCAGCGAGGGAGCAGATACTCACCCCTGCTTCAGAGAAATGTCTCATTCCTTTGAGGATGTGATAGTCAAAGAGCACTCACAGATTTGATGGTCTGAGTATTGTCCTTGCCTAGAAATACCCTGCTAGTGGTAAAGGAGCTTCAGTGACTTTTATCTCCCTCTTCCATCTTCAAGAAATGTACAGCCCCCAACAAGAAAAATACAGCTGGATGTCTAGATCAGTCCCTATATATTTAATCAAAATAGGCTCTGCTATGTTTTGAATTAATGTGTAAAGTCTGAATAGCTGGAATTAGCTGCAGAAATGATGCAGCAAATTTTTAAATAATATATTAAAAAAATGGCAAAGATTCAAGTAATGTGCTAAGTTGTTCTGACATTTTTTACATAGCTCTTAAAATTAATTAACTTTTATAGTCTTATACGTAAGAATGAAACAATTAAATATCTTTTTAAAGCTTCTTTCCTGAGACTTTGCAAGCCATGTTTCAGAAACTTTCCACATATGAGTTGTATAATTCCTGTAAACATGGGATTTAAAAAGGGAAATGTGACAGACCTTTATCTATATGTAGCACCGGTATTTTGCATGGTAAGATAGTGTTTTTCTCTTGCCCTTTTTTTCCTTTTGTTGTAGCCAATTTCAGTCTGTTTGTTTGTTTGTTTGTTTGTTAATTCTTTCCATTTGCTCCAGTCTCAGTCTTAACATTTTCCATTGCCACGGCTCTGCAGGCGTCAGATGGTCCCTCGAAACACCAACGGCTCTGGAGATGCCACATGCAACACTACACTCAGACAGCCATGCAGTTTCCCACCATATGTAGCGGTGGAATATGATTATATGATTACACAGAAGAGAGATGGAAAATGCTTGGTGAACGTTCACAAGAGCGCCAGACCGTGGAGAACAGTACAGCTGGGTGACAATGGAAGAAGCAGTTGCAGGAAACCTGCAGAGGAACACACTGGGCTGAAGACCTACTCCAAGGCAAAAGAAAAAAAAAAAAAAAAAGAAAGATAAGGCAGTCGGGGCAGCTGGGAGGGAAAAGTAATGCTCTGTTGCTTTTCAGCCTTTGGGAATTGTTAACTTGCTGTTGCTGAAGTCTCCCATAGCTTTTCTATCAGCTCTGAGGAGCAGTGTTCAGATATACAGAAGTGAATTAGGATGGGACAAGCTATTTGTATGAATTCCCAGTTCCCAAGCAGCTTCATGCAGCCCAGCTGCAAGATGACTGTGGCTCTTTGTCTCACAGTCCTGCTCATTCAAGCAGCAGCAGTACAACATCAGATGTGCCAGCAGGCAGCCAGCTTAAGGCTGGGTGGCTGCAAATATCTTTCAATTACTAAGCTGCTTGTTGCATGCCAAAAATTGTAACAATATATGACAAGAAAATAACAGAGGTGTATTATAAAAAATATAAAAAACTTGTTTTCTACTGGAGCATTTCAGGCTGAACAGTACAATGCAACATTTCTTCAGTTTTTAATTTTTCCAGTCCGGAAGTTAGCAAACAACATTTACAGACATGAAATGAAAACCCTGAGACTTAAGCTAGCAGAATGTTAGTTGGAATTTATGTTTTTCACGCCTGTCCTGGGGTGGTCTGAGTCCAAGTTTTCTATTAACCAAGTGCCCAAAGTTCACAGTGGTCTCGGTATTCTGAGAATTCATTCTGGTCCATCTTTGGCCCTACTTGATTTTATTTCTATTTTCAGACAAGCACAATAAGTCTGTACAGCTGATAGAGTCAGGCTACATTTATTATCAGTCTCAGTTATCAGTTCACAGCAGGGACAACTCAGTGGTTGCTGGCTGGAACATAAGCCTCGCGTATGGGTTGTATTTTTCCTTTTTTTCCCTCTAGCTCAAAGGAAAATCAAACTGTGACTCTTTCTAGCTCATTCTTCCCTAGGTCAGTTCAAGATTTTACTGTGCTTTTGCCTGTCAAAGGTGATGATGGAAACTAAAGATGGCATCTCTCACAGTAGATGTTGGTCCCATGCCCAATCAAAAACTTTGTAGGATTTCTGCCAGGGTACGGGTAATTAGCCTCTCTCTTGATTAAGTACTTATTTAGGTTTAAAAGTGCCGCCTATCTAAATCCTCTTTTCTCAATCGTATTGTTACAATGAGATATAGTGCCCTTTTTATTCCCAGTCCCACGCTACTCTCAGATGCTGAACAGCTGGTATATTTTCTCTCTGAAAGGAGTGAAGTGTTTTCTTCATTTACAAAATTGTAAAAGCCTTTGGACTGCTAAGATGAAATGAGATGTACAAGTACAGCGCACTGTAAAAATAACAAAGAAAAGAGAGCACCTTTTATGTTCTCTTTAAACCCAAGGCTTCCTTGTGTGCTCTGAACCTGCAAGTGCTATTGATTGGGAGATCAAGGTGCTGAGTCTGCCTGTGATTAAGCACTTTGTACTTACTGGTATCCCACCAGCTAATCAATTCTCCCTGCCCTCCACATTCATTCCTGTTGCCCATTAGAGCTGTTACACTTCACAGGCTCACGTTATCCTTTAAATAATAGCCAATCCAGTCTGTAGACTGTCCTGAGTGTGTGGTGACTTTGGTAACCAGAAAGCACCACCTTAGCACAGGAGAAAAATCCAATAGCACACCTTAATAATTTAATTTCATAAAATTAGAAAGGTTAAAAGATTAGATCACAATTCCATTCCTGAAGGGTCCTCATAAATTATTGCTGAATACACATGTGTTGGACTAGATGATCTTCTGGGTCTTTTCCAACCTTGATAATTCTGTGATTCTGTGTCGTACAGATAGTACATATACCCGCTGGAGTCAGTCTCTGGTTTTGTCCTAAAGACTGTTTTGTCTTATTTATCAATAGCTGTCCTTGCTTCAAGAGAAAATAGATGTGGCTACACTGCAACTCAATTTCAAAGCATGTGATACTGAGGGAGTTGCAACTTGCAAGGTACCTGTAGGGCTTAATCCAGTATGACAACTGGTGTCTGGGCTTTTCAAAGCAGAGCTCCCTGCTCTTAGGGTATCAGGCAGCTGACCGATTCAGATACTCAGAGGTATCTGAGAAAAACTAATCTGATCCAATTTGCTTTTTGCTCATTTGTGGCTTGAAAAGGATGTCAGGCATAGATTGCTTGTTTATGAGTGACTTCCTGGTTGGCCTCAGGACAACAGTTTTTTCTACCCTGGAAAAAAGATTTGAACTAGGTAGGGAGGTTTGGTTCTTTCTATCTATCAGTCTCTCACTGTTGAAGCCAGTCGGAGCTGAGGTGTGCAGCTGAGCTCTAATCATCATTGAAGGTCAAGGCAGCAAAGGGTGGCAACTTGGCAGAAAAGCAACCACTAATTCACAAATTTGAGATCTGAAATTAACAACAACCTAACTAGATGATGCCTTCTGTTTAGCTAAACGAGCAGATCAGTGAGATGAGAGGTGGTAAAGCTCTGTGATAGCCTTGTTGTAGTGGTTTTTACACAGGTTCCTTTGAGGATGGTAAAAAAATTCAAAGTGCAGTGATTTGGTGCGCTGAACTTTAATAACACAGGATATCAGATTGGATATTTATTTTTCCTGGATTTGAAATATGAGACAGACACAAATTGTTCTGAAATTTTACAGTGGAGTTCTAGGCTTTGACTTCAATCTTTGTCTCTGACACCACCTAGTAAAAGAATTACAGCATACGTTTAGGTGGAAATGAAGGAGTGGGGCTTTTCATGGCGTCTGTTTCCACCTATTTTACATATCTGTTTTGGTCACCATTCCAGCATATAACTGATCATATGTGGGATGCCTGTTAATGTAGAAGCTGCTGGGTGTATTTTTCAGTTTATACATGATTTGTTCATAAAATACTGCTAGTGCCCTTCTCAATGATGTTCAAAACAAGTACTTATAATTTATTCTGCTCTGTCATACATGGTTTCTATAATCTGTTCAAAATTGATGTCTTCCTTTTTAGTGAATCCCTAATGTATGAGTGCTTCCTAGTCAAAGTCCAAATATTCTTCAAACATAAGTCAAGTGTCATTCATATAAAGAGTTGCTTGTTGCCTTTTGGGATATTTAAGTACTAGCCTGAAATAGACACATCTGTCTTTTAGCATATAGACATAAAATACAAGTAGCATAGCTTTCTTTTTCTCTTTTTATGGAACTGAACTTATTAAGCACTTGACCATGAATCACATGTGTGTGTAGGTTGCAGGTGTTTACCCTTGGACATTTAATTTTGATGCAATGCCCAAGAAAAAATGTGTTCAACCAGCTCCCCCTAGAAAAGGGTGTGGTGAATGAATTATTTCCTCCAAAGACTAAAAAAATGTGTGCTCCTGAAATGGACCTCAGAACAGCCAGTAAAAATGGATGAGCACTTCTCTATACAAAAAATCCTTCTCGTAGCCAAGTCATGGTCTCTATTGAACTATAGCTAGCAGATGGCTCTGAAAATAAGCATACTGGGAAGAATGCCACAGGGCATTAAGATCTTCAGCCCACAAAAGGACTCTCATGAATTGCTTTTCCCTACTCAGGCCATATAAACTGCAGTGTGTGGGATGAGACATGAGGAAACTAAGCCGAAAATTCCGGGGCCATCAGATAAGTAGCAAGTATTGTCTTCAGAAAAAAGAGTGGTCATCATAAGTTTTAGGTCATCTGATTGATTCAGTGTCATACTTCAAATAAGTGTTGAAACAACTCCTTAAAATGCTTTATTGCATTTAAATACATTGTCAAAAAGCAAATGATTTATTAAAGCCTGATTGGTTTGGGGGTTTTCTTAGCAAATGCCTTATCGTATAGTGAGGAAGCACTTATAAAGTAAAACGTGACAATAACTTGGACATGTCAATTTGTTGGTTAGCTTCAACTTAGCACCAGAATCAAGGCAGAAAATCTTAGAATCAGCTTTGTGTTCAGATGCATTGGGTCAGACTTGATCTGACGCCCCAGCTTGACCAATTGTTTGCTGTATAGATCAACCTATATATCCTAACTGTGGCCTTACACCACATGGCCCTCCATTTGCAGTCCCCTTTTTTAATGGCATTTATTTATTTCAGTGAGGTTTCACTTTACCCTTTAAAAATTCTGTGATTTTGTCTTTGTCAAAACTGTAAAAAACTTGGTAAAGATCTGAGAGAGGAGAGCTCTTGTGTCAGTCTTTTATTAGCAGATAGTTGAAGAAAATAGTTCTGGTTTCTAAATTGTGTAGGGAGCAGATTCCGCCTCCATGCCTTTCAGTGTCCAAGTCATTTATTTGTTCTTATTCACATCTACATGTAGTTAAGATTGTCTGGAAGCATTTTAACTTCTCTTATTTTTCCAGTAACTTCTGAGAAATTGCTGCGGGTCCTACACCCAGTACTACAGCCTAGGCAAAGGTCTATATTATAACTTCACAATTATATTATTTTTCAGTCAGAACTAATAATGCTGTCCAGTGACCTGGATAGCAAGAATAAGGAGGGGAAAAAAAACCACAAACCTAAACAAAAAAGGTAAGTACCATAAGAAGCAAGACATCAAAGTTAGAAAGAAACCACGTGCCCATAGAGTAGCTTCTCTCAAATCCAGTTGTGACAAAATGTACTGTGGAAAACTAGGGACTTCTGCTGAGTAGTGCTTTCTCAGAACATGTTCTTTCACTCAATCCTATGCCAACAGACTGAAAGTAGTGCCTAAAATAAAGTCTTCAAAAAATGTAATCTGATTTTTTTAATGATATACAAAACCTGCAAGCTTTTAGCTAAAAACTTGAAGTTCTGCCTAACTTCAAAGAAATATGTTCAGATCTCTTCAAACTATTTAGGGATTGTTTAAAGCCTACATCTTGTTTAAGATATTTGTGCTCTGGAACATATGGTCTTACAACTAATGTCTGAAACATTGGAACAAGGAGACAGAGGGAAATTACACTAAAATACAATTGAAATTCTCGTGTGTTTGTTGCCTGAAGCCAAGGAGCAGAACAGGAATAGACAGTTACGTTGCAGAGTAGAGAACGCCAGTGTCTGCAGCTCGGTATAGAAATATCAAAGGCTTTGCAATTAAAACCAGGCATTTTTGGGAAGTTAGCACCATACGTGAGGAGTTGTTGTTGGGAAAATCAACCTCATCCTGAAGAAGGGCCTCCAAATAGCAAGAAAAACTACAAAGGGAGCTCTGACACTATGGTTGTTAGTGCAAAATAATCAGACTCAAGTTGAAGAAAAAAGACAGAAATCTGAGAGAAAATGTAGGGGGTCACAGCATTACAAAAGTATTGCAAAAAGAAAAAAAAGGAGTGATACACACATGATAGAGTGAAAAATGCATATGCATGGGTTTCCCTGTGAGAAACGGCACTATTTACTCTCTTAACACTGAAGCTAACTTGAAAAGATACTTGTAGAAAGAATTCATAAAAGCTGACATGGAAATGTTATTTGCTGCCGGGCAGCAGAGTAACTCGGAGTAGGGATTTATTTAGTCACAAAGCATTATAGTTTGAGAAAGGGCCTTGTCTAGCATGGCTCCTGATTAAAAAGATACGCCAAAGTAATAAACACCTAAAAATGAAGCTGACCCCCTGTTGGAGTCCCCCAAGCACAGGATTACACTGATTCTAGTGGAGACTGTGCATAAAGGACTGGCAGGCACCCAAAGAAGAGGGAGAAGGTAGGAAGCATCATCAGCTGCATAGGGAGGGCACAAGGTAATCAAGCTTTATCTCGCACACTAGATGCAGAGATACAAATATCTCAGCAAAATAGCTCTCTCTACAAGCACTGTGCCCTTTCCTTCAAAACACAAAGTCTCTGGGGGGGGGGGGTGCACAATTTATATGCAGCACCCTTCACTCATCACCCTGCCTAAAGGCACAGCATGGGTGCTGGGGTATTATGGGAATACTGATTTTAAATAAGCATAAAATGGCTACAAATACTTTGTCTGCAGTATGTTTTTGCTGGGAATAAATGGAAAGCACTGTGCAAGAACAAATTTGACCAAGAATTGCTTTAACAAGGTCTAAATAAATACAGTGCTTAAGCAGCATAGATCACTTGGTCAATCTCCCCTTGACTAGGTCCTCTCCTACAGTCTTGCTGTCAGTCCTTGCAATCCATACAGCCCTTCTCATGGTGTAAGACTGAGGATTTCTCAAAGTGCTAGTTTTAATACCTGTAGCATTTTTAATTCAGATGTTTCAGGATTTTTTTTCACTCTGCCAGCACTACAGAACTTATCTGTATTGTAAGGCTGGCTCTTCTTAGGATTAAGAGCGTTTACTAGGACTGAGGGTACAATTGCAGCACAGAAAATGTACTTAGGTCAGTTATAAACTAGCTCATGCACCAAAACCTGGTGGAAATCTGCAGTCTGACACTTGCATAATACAGACTTGTAACTGGGAGTATGGGTACTTCTGTTACGGATTTCGGTTTGTTTGGTATGTGCCAGATAGTAGGATATGTGTAAAACTCCATTTCGTAAGGATAGCTTTCTTCTGGGAAAACACCTCGGTCAGAAGTTTCTAATGAGGATATCCATTTTGGATATATTAAATTGAAAACCCTAAAACCTGAAACCGCCAAAGGCAGACAGATGTGATGACTGTTACATTTAGGAATTAAGTCCAGCTGAGAAGCTTGTGCATGGAAAAGTAATTTATATCCCCCTCAAAGGAGAGCGGAGTCTTCTGCCACAGCCACTTCAGGGGGTTGCACTGACGGAGGCAGCTCTGGCCCTACCCAAAGAAAGTACCAAAGAAGATCATTGCCAAGCAATCCTGTCCATTCCTCCTTTCTGATCACTACCGTCTACTGCATGTCTACACCAGTCCTCTGTCATTTTTTTCTTCCAAAGAGGCTGAAGTGTCTTGATTCTTACATATCTTCATTTCTGGTAAATAATCTGAGTGGAAGCCTAATTCAGATTCTTAGATTTACTACCTAGAGGGGTCTGCTTTCTCCCCACCAACTCTGTGGGGAATCGAGGAAGCTTAGCCATCGTAACTGGAGGTTAGCCAAAGTCCAGTTTCACTGCAGAATTACCAGACACAAGCATCCCATACACTGAGAGCTCCAAAAATGTGCAACTGGCTAAAGTTTCCTAAAATTCTTGCAAAAAATATTTGTCATCTGCTGCCTGTTTCTGGTGAATCACCTCAGTGTACAGGTTTGGCTCCAAATTTCACCAAAAATATTAATGGAAAAATAACATCCTTTTCTTGTACACTTGGAGCACTTCCTATTTTCTCTTTGAAGGTGTGGAGAAGTCTTCTCCTAGACTTTTCTGTAAAGGATTAATGGCTTCTTTACCCATAGTCACTTTCCATGCTCTTGGGTACTCTCCTGTGTTTTTGTCCATTGCTCACAGTCCTGTGTTCCAGCTCTTTCCCATATTTCCTTCCATCCCCTGCATGTTATGCCTGTAAAGGAATAAACAATGTGGGGAAAGCTTTATCAATAAAGTCACTATAGATCACTAGTATCTACACCAGTGCTGTCCATTTCTCACTGTAAGAAGCCAGTTCTAAAATTGTGTAGGAAGCCGCGCTGTTACAACTGAAATTTTTGAACTCATGTAAGCAGGAAATTTAAAATGAAAAATTGACAAATTAAAGTAACTAGAATTGACTTAATTGTAACTTGGATAAGTAGTCTGCTTGAACCCTCCAAATATGGTAAAAAACCCATCCATTAGATGGATTTCTGCTTTTCCATTGCTTTCTCACTTTTCCTGTCGCTACTATTTTCCTTGTCTCTTGTATATTTAATATCCTTTTTGGTTTAAAAGTTGCTTTTACAAATATTTGCAGCCTTTGATGTTTTGCAGTTGACAGATTAATAACCTCAAACTGTTTAGTGCCTCCTATCTCTATAAAAGATCTCATCAGGTAAAGTTTAACACACTGTGTTACAGGCTTGAGAATGTAGAAAAGTACTGTGGGAGGAACTGGTTTCCATTAATTCTCTTTGAATCCAGGAGCCAAGTAGTTAAAATATTTTTTCTGTTTTCTTTCTTTATCTCTTTTTTTTTCCCTTCCTACCCAAAGAAACTCGGTTGAGTGCACAGAATTCTGTGCTTTCACTGGATATTGCAGGACAGACTCTTTGCACACCTCTGTTTCTCCACGTGGGCATCACATTAGGACTTGGTTTGGGAATTCCTGAGGAGATATTTCCATTAGTGTGATGCTTTGAGCTTCACTGTACCCATCTTTATTTGGGACCACGTTCGATGCTGAAGTTGGAAAAGTCCATGAATGCTCTGACATAGTTGGATATCCCGCCAAGTGATTGCCATCAGAAGGCATGCTGACCTCAGTATTCTAGTTTAGGCATAAAATACAAGCTCTTAGGCAAGTTCTGCCGGTGTCACTGTGAGGAGGGTATTTTGCCGGTTGGAGCGTGTGGTACAGTGCAGCCCTTTGGTGTGACATACCCTACAGCTAGTGCTGACCCAGCTGACTCTGAAGACACGGTGCGCTGCCTGGGCTATTCGCTCTCTGCCGTGTAAGTTTACACTTTGGAAAGACGAGGAGGAAGTGAGAGGGCAGAAGTCCCCCAGCCAAGAACAGGCAACAGAAGATGTTTTGATTCAGGCTGCAGCACGCATCTGGCAACTTGCATGCTGTGCTTTTCCACATACTAACACACACAGACGAGTCCTTTTGCTCAGGGGGGTCAGACCAGAGAGCAGTCCGTGTATCTTAGAGAAGTTTTGCTCCGGTACAGGAGGAATACAGCACACATTAACCTAGGCAGCATGGCTGTACTCTGCTCATTCTTCAGCAATATGACAGCAACAGAAGATTTTTGCCGTATAGTAGACAAGCAGAATACAAATTCTGCAAAGTCAGGCAAATTCTTCTCATTTCTTGTGAATGGGAGGCAATCCATGCAGGGAATATAACTCTGTTCATGCTGTTGTTTTCAAACATACAAACACAAAACACAAATAAGGTATTATTGCACGGCAAAAATGTGGCAGCAATCATAGCACTTCAGAGAACTTAGCTTTCTGTCATCTACTACCAGATTATAGACTTTTCCTTCGAAAAGCAAACACACTGTGTTTGTGAAAACAGGAGCAATACTGATAAGCAGCATAATCTCTGAATTCAGTGGGTGCTGCTTGAAACCTCACCTGGTGCTCAGTGTCAGTCTGGAAGACAAAAGGTTTAAGAAAGATGTGAAGGCAGCTCTCAGATATGTAAAATTGTAGCTGCAAAGAAGGAAAGACTAAATTGTTCTCTGGAGCCACTGGCTAAAAGACAAAAAATAATGGGTTTAAGTTGCAGCAGAGAGGCTAATAAAGTGACTGTAGAGGGGCTGTGGCATCGTCACCGCTTCAGGCGCCCATGGGTAGCATCAGCAGACATCTCCCAGCAGCAGTGGGGCAGAACAGCTGCTCCCCAGAGTGGGGACCTCCCAGAGATCCCTTCCTATTTGGTTCAATTTCACTTGGTAGACATGAAGCACAGGGCCTGGATTAATTTACAAACTTCTTTTAAAATGTGTACACATGTAAGAATCTTATCCATAGATCATGGTGAAGAGTGAGGAAAAATAATGGAGTTTTCCTTCAGATGTCAGTTCCAAACCAAGTGTTATATTGTATAATAAGGCTTTATTTAGGACAGCACTTATGCAATATTTTCTTTTAGAATGCTAATGGTTTTAAAATGTTTTACTTTGGTTTTAGTTCAAAATAGCACTCTGAAAATTTGGAGTCCCTAGGCAATTCCTCTGCTGTGATTGAATACGGTATTCAGCTTAGTGCACAAAGTCCATCCACTGTGCTATGAGAGAAGTTTGAAAATATGCCCCAGAATCTCCACCTGTCCCCAACCTCTTGCAGACTCCACAGTGTTTGATATGTAACTAGGTTTTTGCAGTGGCAGTACACATCATATAGAATTGACCTGTTGCTCTGAGCACGGACTGTGATTCTATATATTTCTCTCTCTCACTGTTTCACAATAACACAGCTAAACTAGATGATCTTTAAGGTCCTTTCCAACCCTAACCGCTCTACGATCCTATGATAAACCTGTTAAATCAGTAAGTGCTGAGGATGGTGCTAGAGATGAAGGAAGCAAGGACAAGGATGCACCTGCATGGTACAGTAGTTAGGGGCATCTCTGAGCTCGGGATGGCTGCATCCCTGCTAGAGCTCACCAGTTTTCTCAGAGGAGTGGACCCAGATGATTTGCTCTGACAAACGCCAGACTATAAGCCACTGAGAGGGCCACATAGCTGGCTGAGGATATTAGCCATACTGTAAGCATGAGTCCTGAGCTAGCATAACAATACAGATGTAGTCCATGCTTTTAACTATTTAGGAAGATTTCTGTGCCTGCTAAACATCTGCCACTATCCATTTTCTGAGTTAACATTAAATATTGCTGTAAAATATTTCAGTTCAGATAGTATTCTGAAAGATCTACTTTTAACAAAACACAGGGAGGTTTATATTAAAAGGCGTAGCAAAGACCTTTAAAGGTATAGATAGAGGTTTGGAGTAGCAAAACAATATTATTTTGTGCCAGAATGTCAGCTGTGTGGTTGCTAATTTAGAGCAAAAGATCGGTATCGTATCTGATTTAGGAAACGCAGATTTATGGCATTATGGATCGGTTTTGTGTCCTGAAAATGTTTTCTAACTTGTAAAAAACTCTAAGAAAATATCTGGTTTGGGAAATAGAGAAAGAAAGTCCACTGTTATAATGAGTTTTTACACATGAATCAAGTTAAGCATATACTTAAGTCTTTTTCTATGTCAACATTCCTGGCCTTTTGATTTCTGTAAAGTAATGTAAAATGTAAAGGTGAAAAAAAAAAAAAGAAAAATAACTACTTCAAAAAAGCTTCTGTTACAATTTATAGCAATTGATGATGTATTCCAATTAGGTTCATTAAGCCCTGATATAACCGAAGTCAAGATAGCATTATACTGGCGTGAATTTGGCTTAATTGACCTGAACAAAAAGCTTCTGAGTTTGTGATTCATAATTAGCATCTGACTGCACAAATATTTTTACTTTTCCTAAAGACTAGTAAGTATTTTGATCCCACTTATGTCCTCTTAGTTTGCAGACTTTCTCTATTACTGTTGTTCAGTAAGGCATAATACTTATTAATTTCATTTTGTGCGTGTATATTTTTGGGAGATTTTTTAATGCGTTTGTTCCACATTGCATGAAATCTCCCAGATATGTGCTTTGTGAAGTTGTGCATGAAGTGCATCTTCATTATCCATTATAAGAGTGAAGCCAGAGAGTACTGAGACACTGGGATAGGAGAAGGAAAGAAAGCGAGAGCAGAAATACATTTAAGGAGTGTGTGCAGAGTTATGAGGCTCCAATGCACCATGATTCATAACACTAAGAAAAGTTATGCTACAAGGTCACAAATTAAAAGACTTAGTTTAAGAAAAGCCTAAGCAGTATTAAGTTATGCCCCTTGTGTTGATGGATTGTAACTTTATTTACAGATTGCATAGAAATCATGCCATTCAAGACTTCTGTTGAGGTCTTGTGGGTATCTTTTTTTCTTATCATTTAGTGGACTGCTAATTTCTGATTTCTTATTCAATTCATTGCTTCACGTGCCTTGTCAAGATGTGACTTCTGCAAAATCGCATTCAGATTCCCCCAAACTGGGGATCGGTAGCCCATAACTTGCCCTATGTATGCTCAGGTTTCCCTATATATGGCCTCTTTGATGGCTTCGATTCTTTGCCTAGGATTTGTGGATCTCCAGTAGCCTGACTGGTCGGAGCAGGCTACAAAGATGTCACAACCCTGGATGTGTCCGCAGCACTTGTGCAGACCACCAAAGAAGCACATACGTGCAAAGTTCAGGATGTACTGGCCTTACAGCACACGGGCTGAAATGGTGGTCTGTGCATGTGCTCAGTGTCTCCTGGGCTCTAGAAGCTTTTGCCTTAATTGAACACGTGCTATAGGCCTGACTTTTCTCAGAAACAGGTTATCTGTATTTCGTGTGTGCAACTGCTCTGAGGTATCCCAGATGCATCAATTTACCTGGCTTTGCATTATCTGGACAGAAATCCTGGACAGAAATATGGGAATCCTGCCTTTCTGCCTTTAATACGAGCAGCACTAGGGAAAGAAGAAATGAATACGGCACTACATTAGCATGCAGTTTATCTATACTAAATTGGCTGTTGTAATCTTGGTTGAAGTCATTATTCTTCAGTACTAGCTGGGCATTACTTTATGCACGATAATGTTATTTTGATAGTGCAGGTTATATCAGCTTCTTTCCCCTCCCCACTCTCCTGCTCTGTTTCATGCAGTTTCCCCACTTTCCAGCTGTGGGATGTGCTGCAGTTTGATCGTCCAGCCAGTCCCAGCTTTCCACCCTTCTAAAGTAAGAGATTATTGAACGTGTGTCCCCCTTTCACCTTCTGGTGCCAGCCTGCTGGTGCTATGCAAGGTGAAAGCATAAATAGGAAATATAATTTGTACTTCCTTATTAGTACTGTATCTCTGTTATCACTTGTCACCTCCTTTGTTACTGTAAGTGCTGTGCAGAATCTCACCAGTGGCCATGCTTTCTGGTTTCTGTTCTCTGTTTTAAATCTGTTTCTCATTTCCTGGCTGTTAGTTTTTGCTTGAGGGTTGTTTAATTTACAGTATTGTCATTCTGTCTCCTGTTTGTGGTGTGAGATGATGGTCTGCGTGCATTTCTAAGAGTTCTTGTAGCTTTCCACATTCATGTAATTCTTTCTTTCAAGGACTCCCAAGTTCATATTATTTTGCATAATGTCGTTGTTGTCTGGATAAAAATTATTGCACTTTTAAGCTTCAGTAAAGACAATTATCATCTGATTTAGAGTATTCTAAGGTTTGCATTTCAGATGGGCTTTTTTCCATGCCAGCAGATGAGGAATTAAACAGCTGCACAAATGTTACTGAGGATCTTTCAAGAACATTTCATTGTGATCTGCTGGGCAGTGCTTTTGCAGTGAGAGTCCAGAACATTTAAGTCCAGCTGGGACAAAGGAAATCAAGGGCTGACAGGTGCTCTTCTGTATGACATCAAGAAACAGAGTGTTTCCCATAAAGAGAAATTATTTTGAGAAATTGGCCCATACCTTCTTTTTGTCTCTTGAAGTTATAACTGAGTAACCATCTTGCATCTAAAAAGAAGAACTGTATTTGAAAGAAATAATAAAATCATCTTCCCAAACACACAAGTGCCTTGAAGTCATGAGGTCTTATGAAACACTGGCAGGGGGAAGAAATATTCCTTATTTGGGTTCCCTACCTTTTGGACTTACATTCATGTTTTATTCCATAACCACATGGGATGAATGTATGCTCCAGTTTAGTGACTCAAATGCAGTTTCAAAAGCTCTGGATATAAGAAGAGGGTCCAATATTTGTAAGACTTCAGTAATTTGGTGATGCTGACATCTTTGGTATTTCTTTTTCCTTTTCTCCGTGGGTTTCAGAAAGTTGTTTTTCTGTCCTGGTTTTAGAGAGTGCAGTTGATGAACTTAATATTTGATAGCGTGTGTCAGCTTAACTTGGCTGTTTTCTTACACAACAAGAAAGCTTTCACGATTTACCTCCTACAAACAGAAGTATTTCCAAAGAAGAGCACCTCAAATCAGCCACTTCAGGTGACAATTTTGACAGCAATACAGGTAAAATCCAAAACTTGTCTCGTGAGTAGCCTGAAGAGATGTAGATTGGTACTAGAAGGATTCTTTTAAGGTTGATGTCTGAAATCACACAACAATGAACATATTCAAGTAAGGTTAATATGACCTTAGCTTTGATGGTGTTCATAAGTGTTCAAAGTAGTGCTAGGTTTGATAAGTGCTTCTGAATATCGGGATGTTTTCATTTGAGCCTTAACTTTAAGTACTCTTGCTAAGAAACATGACTTCACTCGATCGGTCCAAGGCGTAGATAGGTTTTCAGGTGCTGATTTGGGCTGGAGAGTGTGAATAAGAGAGTCTTACATTGCTTTGGAAAGTGCTAAAATCACTCTAGATTTTATATAGTTATCAAATATTTCCTCCATGTTGATGTTCTTTCCTATTTTTCCTAACCTTCTCTAGGCCCAGCATCTTCCAACATAAAGAACTAATGTGCTGCTTATCCGCTTTGTTCTGATCTTCGGTTCCTTTTACTTGAGCCTAAAATCTGAGGAAAATATTTTGCTCCTTTATACTGCCTGGTGCCAGCAGAGGGCCAGGGGGAACACAGGAGGTGTATGCTACTCCCTCCTTGTTTCCAGGCAGAAACTTGAACCTGGCAGCTGGAAGTTACCAACGAGGAAGCAGAAGGGCTATAGCTCAGTTCTTTGCATAGTATCAATACTGTAAATGATGGAAAAATACATGTGTGGTTGAGATGCATTCCTGTTCAGGGTGGTCTCCTCCCTCCCAGAGCACCTGTTTTGGAGAAACCTCAATGCAGGCTTTAGTCTGCTGCATGGCAGGTGCAGATGAGTTCTCCAGGGAGACAAATTGTGGAGGTTTAGCAGGCAGTTTTCCACCGTCTAATGGCTTGTTGAAAATCTGGTGGAATTTTATGAAGAAGGCAAAGACATACTATTCCCCCAGCACCTTTTAAGCCCATGCTCTAAAACACGGGGCTGTCAGAGCCACCAAAGAAAAAGGTGCCAGAATTTTTTATATGTGGAAAATGAAACTATGTAATCACTAATCTTCCCAGAAAAGGGGATTTTTTTTGTGTGGTCTTGTGTTTGTTCTTTTCCCCTGGAGCTTGCTTCCCCATCTTTTCCACAAAACAAACAAATAAATAAAAATCTTAAGACAGAATGCCAGCACAGGAAGTATCATCCTGATTGCTTCAAGTTTGATAGTTGTAAACAAGGGGAAAACAGCTTATGTAATGAGCAATGCCTGATTTCCTTGGCAGTTAGGGAAGAAACAGCTTACCCTATAACTAAGTTTTTGTCAATTTTACCCCATCTGATGAAGATGCTGAGTGAAATAATGGTCTCCCTGATTTCGGTGGAAATTTGGTATTGTAGCAGGGTTCCTTTCTCTATTGAGACAGGTTGTTACTTTGTATCTAAATGCTGATTATAGAAACTGATGTGACTAATTAAATACTTAGTGTCAGAGGTATTTAAGGAGACAGTCACAGCAGAACAGTGAACACTAACAACAACTGTCAACTTGTTAAAATAAAAAATATAAATATTTCAGATGAAACAAGCCTCGGCTGTATTGACAGATCATCGTAACTAAGCAGCTCCTCAAACAAAACCAGGGCAGCTGAATTTTGTTAACAAATGATTTTACAGCAAAGAAATTTTCAAAACATTGAGAACTCAGCCTTTTGATTTCAGTGGTTGCTGACTTTGGTTATCTTGTATACTCAGGCCAATGTCACCCAATTAAGTAATCATTTCTTTGCTCTAATTGATAGTTTAATAAATAAGGATGAGACAGAGCAATATTTGAAATTATGAAACCCGTGAGAACACAGGTACAAAGGCATGAACTTTAACTAAAAAGGGGAAAAAAATAGGACTCCATTGCAGACACTCTCTCTTCTGACTTGCACAGCTAACAAAATCTGCTGCATGAGATGGTGTCGTGGATGAAACATCTCACACAGTTCTGATTTAGCAGCAATTCAAGATAGATTTATTAATGGTGTGAGGTAGATCAATGGTTAAATCTTAGCACAACTTAATCATCAACCAGTTTAAAGATTAACAAGGTGATTCAGTGGATTGTGTTGTGATTAAAATAGTGACTTACCTACAGATTCCAGAATGACAAGATTCATGCTAACTTACTTACAGCAAGATATCCTAAACCAATATATATGAATATATATATAAACACAAAACATGCAAACACCATGGAAATACTTGGATCCAGTGATTTATGTATGTAAGTAGGGAAACTAGCCTATAGTTAAAAGTTCCCTCTTCCTTCTCGAGTTTAGAGTAAATACGACGCATCAGCATTCCTCAGTGGGCAATAATTGAGCCTCAAGAGGTAGAACTTTGCCCCGGCTTTCAGACGACTCTGCCAGCAGACACTTCTTAAACCTTTCTGGTCTAAGGAGGCTATGCTTGAGAGGTGTCCCAGCTCAGGAGAGATGCTGGACCCAGCCCACTGCGATCCTGGAGAGCTCAAAGGGTCTCGCTTAGGATCACTATTTATAGGGTCTGAGATAATTGACTTTTGTTCAGGTACATTGCCATTTTGGCCCACCTCTAATGGTGTAATATTCTGTTTCTTTCTACTCCTACCCCTTTGGGTCCAACCCCAGTACAGATGTACCAGACTGTTCCGACACAGGTACAGATGTACTAGGTTGTCAAGAGATGATTGACTGGAGGAAGCAGGAGCCAGGTAAGTTAAGGGGGTGCCTTAACGTTTGGATTCACCACGTTCACAATCCATTCCTGACTCATCTTGGGCTAATATGAGGCCCAGGAGAAGAATCACACCAAGCACTGAGCGACTCAGGAGGTAGGGGGTAGGGATGGTTGCACCACCACAGATAGTAAGCCATAGTGAAAGCTGCTAATCAGGAATCCTGGAAACCCTCAATGGTGGAGTCATCTGTTGGACAGCCTGACAGCAGGAGCTCAGGCACAAAAAGGGAAGATTTATTCCAGAAGTGGTGAAAGTGTTCTCAGGGAACGACAGAGTTACTGACCAAAGAAAATATCCAGTTCATATGTGCTCTTCAGAGGGTTGTTTCTCCTCCTGGCTGGAAATTTTTTATTGCAGGTATCTGGCAATTCTGCTGTAATGACAGTGATACAGTACTGAAGCACAAAAAAAAGACATTAAAGGGATGACAGACTGAAAAAACTTGAGCAGGATTGTGAGTTTAAAAAGCAGTTAGAAGGGGAGAAATAATCCCCAGAAAGATTATTTTCAAAGTCCATTAAAAAAATCTGATATTAAACTGTCAGCAAGAGAATTTGAATTCATTTCGTCATTTCTGCTGTGGGTACTCTCAAAGAACAGTCAGACCTCCTCTTTTTTTTTTTTTTTTTTTTGGAAATATTGAGCATTTGCTTCTCTTGCTGATTTTAACTAGAAGCCTTGGGAACTCCATGCTGCTAAGAATGAGGCCTATGATCATTAGCTGAAGGACCTGATCATAAAAGGGATTCTTATCTGAGTCTTAGGGTCTCTTTGCACAGGTCTTTTCCTTGGAAGAGGAAGAAAATAAATGAGAAAAGAGACAGTGCAGATGATAAATTTTTACTACTTCATCAGTCTCTGCTGATGGTTTCCATTACCATCTTTCTGATCACTTCTTTCCAGCCTTTCTCTTCTTATCTCCTCCACCTGAGAAACATTCTATATCTCAACCTTTTTGTTCTCTCCCTCACTTCCCTGTATTTTTTACCACTGTCTTTTCCCATGTATTTCACTTACCATCTCTCTGATAATTATTCTACTGCTTCCCTATCCCTTTCTGCCCCTCTGTCAACAATAAAAGGGGCTGGAAATGCCTAAGAAAACCACAGATACCCTGGGAATTACAATTATATTTGCTGCCATTGCATTGCTAACTGTTCTGGAGGTAGGGATGGGGTGGAATCCAGCCTCGTATCTGCCATGTTAACGTGGATTGGAGGCCTCCTGGAGGAGCGCCTCTACTCCCAAATTTTTATGTGCTGCCTGGCACAAAGGGAGTCACACACTTGGTTGGTTGCTCATTAGGTGCTATCTCAACAACCATAATTAATACTGTGATGAATCAGTTGACCATAATTTTTTGGCTTATGTAGCTTCCAAAGATGAGTGCATTCAAAATTCACAAAATTAATGATTAAATTGGTCCATGATTGCTTTGAATTTGTAATTTCTTTCTAAGACATGAAGATTTAAATAATCCATTTAGTCATCGTTGTTACATATTAATTCACTGTTTGGTTAGACTCTGGGCAGGCTACCGTGTTAGGGTCACTTTAACTACTGTTTTCATTAACAATTATTATATCTGCTCCTGGAGTGTATGCAAATGAAGGCTAGTATGAATTTCTCAGAATTATCTTAACTTCATTCCATTTGTCAGGCGTAGCAGATTCGTATCTAGTTCATTGTTTTAGGAAAGCTTTTCTTCGCTTGTCTCTTTAATTCCATTTTGCATGCAGGGCTGGTGGTTTCTGCACTGTAGCCCATGCTGCCCATGGGGGTTTTGTTTGCTCATAAAATTGCTTCTGATGGTAACACTGCACTTCAAGGCCTGCGTGTATATTCCTTTGTGTCATTGTGCACTGCTCAGGCATGTACTCTACTTTACTACGTCCCTTTAAGAAAATAGTATTATTTATTATGACAACAAATAATCTAAAATTTGCTGTGTAAGTCGAGGGGCAGAAAATGTTCTCTCTCCAGAGAATGCCAGTTTGAACAGAAAGCAGAATTAATACAGAAGTAAGCAAATCTCAATGGATTTTTTTATTCCTTTTTACATAAATTCTCGATAAAGAGAAATGTTAGGGCAACACAGTTGTTCCTTTTAGCTACATAAAAATAGCAGAAATCATTACACATGATCTTGTGTTTTATTGTACACATGGGAATTTGTAGCTGGCTTACTGATTAATGAGCTATAGGAAGGCTGCTGATAACATAGTGACACTTGGCCTGTGATGTTAGATTGTGTGCTTCCTCCTCTTCTTTCTCGCTGCTGGATTTGTGGAATAGAAGGAAAAACACTGGACTTTACCCTGGTTATAGTGTTCAAGGTATTTTTCCCCTTCCCTGCCTCTCTCCTTCTCCTGTTAGCACTAAGGCAGAGAGATCATTGTGGTGGCAAAACTGTCAATATGCCTGACTTCTTGATGACAGACCCCAAATGCTGTATCTTTCTTTCAGGCTTTTACAACCAGTACCTTCACTGATGTTACTCCTAATTTGTTCATAGAGGTATAACTTAAAGCAGAATTATCAATTCCTCCATATGCTTGTCACATAACGTCAGGAGAGAGAAGTAGAAAACAATCCAGAAGCTTTCAGCAGAATAAGACGGGGGATGCGAGTTTAAAGAAAGCCAGCAAGGCAGCAGGGGAAGCAAGCAAGCACATCTCTGCTGTTCAGGGATTTCGTTCATTTCCTGGTCTGCCTTAGGGTGGAGGAATTTCTCCTGCCTGTGCAGGCACCGTACCTGAGGGCAGCAAGGGAAGAGGAGGCCTTCCCTCCATTTGCAGTCTTTTCAGGGATCAAGACCCTATTTGGACTCTTCTGGTACACTCCAGAAACAAACCTGGAGGTTTTTTCCAACAAGATTATTTTAAAAATCTACTGTCTGGCTTTACAAATTCTGATGCAAATTATGTAGCAATTAGTTTACTGTTATTAATAAAATTAATTAACTGTTATTAATAAAATTAAGAGACCCAAACCAGCTTCTTCATTTAGCTTTAAGATATCCAAGTTTTAAATCAATCAATGTTTTACGAGTTCATAATGGACCAGGTGAAAAAAGCTTTATACGGTCAACAAAATCAAAGTGCTTTTACTATAATCTTCCATTAAGGTTGTATTTTCCTACTGCTATCACCTTCACAGAGTCATACATTAAGAAAGGATTTTCCAGAAGCAGGAACTGCATTTCCTTCTGAAGTGCAATGTGTTTGAAAGCTACGTTATCCAATATGAAAATGTTAATATAACCAACTCCATTTTGAAACAAATTATAAGTCAAAATTTATTGTTGTTCAGTTTGAAGCCTTGAAAAGAAATACAATAAGTAGTCTCACATAGACTCAGTTTCAACCTCATAGAGGGCCAGACTGAAGTCTGATTATTTTTTTTTGGTTGGTTGGTTTGGTTTCTTTTTTTTATGAGTAGAGGGTGTGGATTGCTTCATCTAAAAAAATGAAGCAAATACCAGATGTATACTGTTGCCTCTTTCTTGACTGGAAAACTTCAACAGTTCACACAAACACATTTTGGCTTGACTGATAACACATTTAAATGAACGGTTTAAAAAAAATCTGAAAAAGAGGTATTCAGCTTATAGTGAAATTTATTAGTGATATTTAGTTATCTGCCTTTGAAAAGTCTTCTTCATCCCATTTCCAAGCTTTCTACAGGCTAAAAGGAAAAAAAAAAATACTGGTCTTGAAACACAGACAAATGTTAACAAATGGAGGCCGTTCCACTGCAAAATCAGGACTGATTTCATCTACCTTAAGGCAAGTAGAAATGCTTCTAATGCATTAGTTTGGGTGTGCTTTTGCTATAGCAAATGAAGAAAAGCACCTCCCGGACAATTCTTCACACCACCTTGTGATATGTCTTCAAGGGCAAGCAGTGCAGGAGCAGCTTGTCCTGAGTACCCAGCACAAACACGATGCCATTTAGTATGGGGAAGATGTTTTGGGCTAGCCTGAGTTTAGCCAAGAACCCATTTGCAGTCGTGTGCACTAGATGTACACCTGGAAGGTGTTTCGTCAGGTTGCACTGTCCATGGCTGCTCCACAAGGCCAATCAAAGGGTGCTCAACAGGAGCAGCTTCTCAAATGTCTTCCTGACATTGTGCTAATATTGGGTAAATTCCCCATCCCCACACAGGTACTTTTCTGTTTCTGTTTTAGGACATTCCTAGGAGGGTATATTAAACTTGACATCTAAGTTTTAGGTAGTTAAAATTAGGTGTAAAATGAATCTCTGAAGTACGGAAGCCATTCTCAGACATGGATTCTGAAGAAGTTAATCTTCTCTGCAAGCATGCTTTAAAGAGCAAGTAGTGCTTCAGAAATAGCCATTTCTTCCTCCCTCAATTTTGGAACAAAAAGGGAGGAAATAAATTACTCTGCCAGTAAAACAAATGTTCATAAAATAAATATTTTTTTGCTAGTATTCATCATCAGGTTCTGGTGGTGCATTTAATTTGTGATTCAGATTTTTAAAAATTATCTTATAGACTCCTGTATTTCATGAAGGACTCTTCAGCGCAGGAATTACTGAACATCGTTTTCCCAATAGCCGATCCTTGCTTACTAAGGAAGTTCCAGTGGGAACATCTTCCCACTTGTGCAAAATATTTCCCATGCATAATAATGCTGTTCCTCTGCACCTGTTAGTGGTTGTGTGGCAGCCTTGTGGTATTTACAGTTGTTAGTGCAAGGAAGCTACACACTTGGGGAAGTTTTCATCTTTGGGTTTAAAAATAGATAAATATAATACAATAACTGGTGAACAAGACTCAGTGTTCAAAGTTCAGCTCTCACTGGGTATACCTGCAGTTTTCAGAAGAGTAGAGGATTTAATTTTTCTTCTTTTGTGCAATGACTAGCAAGGTTATTTAAATTTTGTAGTTCTCATTGTGGCTTTTTGATTTTACTGTATTTCCTCATTGAATCTGAGACACAAAAGTTATTTTTTTTTACAAAATATCCAGATTAATTTTCAGTCTTACAAACTGGTGAGCTGAGATATTTATAATAAAGATTTCTTTTTGTCACCTTTCTCCTCTAAGAAATCCTAGCCCGAATAGCAGAAAAACAACAGAACATAGGTTTTACTTCACCTTCTTAATTCTTCTTTATTTTTTCCTTTCTCCGTTTCCCTTCTTCCCAGTGCTACAAAAATTTTTAGTGCCTACAAACCAGAAAAGCTTCTCAAGCCAAGAAGTACACTTAATGCAAAAAGCAAAACAAAATTGTAATGGAAAACCTTCAAAAAATTACCCTGTCCAGTGTAGGGTAAGTAGATGACAAGTTTAGAGAGTGAAGACACATTTTAAACATTTAGAGTAAATTTAAGATCGTAATCCCTGAACTATAATACCTTTGTATTTGTTTAAATACAGTAGATATAGAGAAATGGGGAAAAAAAATCCTGTAGGACCGTTTATACAACAAAAGCAAATAACGAATGCATTCTGCAGAATTGGAAGATAAACCTTTTCTTTCATTTCTTATCAACCCACACAGTCTGAGGGTTCATTGTCCTCTCTTGCTTTCATATTCAGATACATTTCATTTCATGTTAAAAGTGATGCATTCGATATTTACAGCCCAAACTAAGATTTTACCCCCAGCCTTTTTTCAGTTGCGTTTAACTTTCTTAAACCTCACTGTACACACCGATATCATGCACGCAAAGTCATAGAAAAGCCATATGGACAGTTTTCCCTTATAGGTTCTAATCTGAAAACGTCGGTTTGTCGTGGGAAAGAAGCTGTAGAAGAGTAAAACTGGGCTCGATTTGTACCCGCAGCTGAAACCTGGTTGATTCAGTATTTCAGTTTGAGGATTACAGTCAAGCCTACACCTTCTGACTTTCCAGTTAAATTGCGTTGGAGTCAATTCTGTGCATGTCGTACCTGCTGACTATAAATGCTTATAACTTTAGACATAGTGATCATGCTTGCAGCACATACAAACCGCCCTCTTTTTTAATCTCAGACAGACATTCATCCAAAATATTTCAAAATCCATTGTTACAAACACTGAGGTTTTTCAGATCACTTATTAAGCAGAGCAAGGAACTGGTTGCTCTCCTTCAAAGGCAAGTATGTGGAGAGGTCTGCTTGAGAGAAACTATTCAGAGTCTGTGAGGAAAAAAATCCTGCCTGAATGCCTTCAGCCTGATAAATGGAGAGGAAGAGGCTGTATCTGGGGTAGGAGATTGCGGAAGACAGTGTGGCCTTGTTCTCTTTAGGAAAAGAGTAGAAGTAAGAGATTCCTAAGGTAGTTTCCTACAGGAAAGGAAGAAAATCTTCCAAATATGCTTCCTCTCTTGCCTTTTTGAGAATTTATTTTACTTTTGCAGTTATGTCTCTAACGAAAGGTAAAACTTTGAGACAAATCAGTTTGCCCCTTTTCACATAAACTGGGAGTTTCAACTAAATCCCAGGTTTGACAAAAACTTTATTCACTGTTAAAGCCATCCAGAGGGACCTGGACAAGCATGAGAAGTGGGCCCATGTGAGTCTCATGAGGTTCGACAGGGCCATGTGCAAGGTACTGCACCTCAGCTGAGGCAACCCTTTTATCAATACGGGCTGGGAGACGAAAGAATAAAGAGCAGCCCAGCCAAGAAGGACTTGGGTTTACTGGTGGATGAAAAGCTGGATGTGGGCTGGCAATGTGCACTTGCAGCCCAGAAAGCCAGCTGCATCCTGGGCTACATCAAAAGAAGCGTGACCAGCAGGTCAAGGGAGGTGGTTCTCCCCCTCTACTCCGCTCTTGTGAGACCCCACCTGGAGTACTGCATCCAGCTCTGGAGACCTCAGCACAGGGAAGACATGGAGCTGTTGGAGCAGGTCCAGAGGAGGGTCACAAAGATGGTCAGAGGGCTGGAGCACCTCCCATATGAGGACAGGCTGAGACAATTGGGGTTGTTGAGCCTGATGAAGAGAAGGCTCTGGGAGACTTTCTAGAAGCCTTCCAGTACTTCAAGACAGCCTACAGGAGAGATGGGGAGACACTCTTTATCAGGGAGTGTAGTGATAGGATGAGGGTAATGGTTTTAAGCTGAAAGATGGTAGATTTAGATTGGATATTAGCAAAAGCTTTTTTACTGTGAGGGTGGTGAGGCACTGGAACAGGTTGCCCAGAGAAGCTGTGGATGCCCCATCCCTGGAGGTGTTCAAGGCCAGGCTGGATGAGGCTTTGAGCAACCTGGTCTAGTGGAGGGTGTCCCCGACCATGGCAGGGGGACTGGAACAAGATGATCTTTAAGGTCCTTTCCAACCCAAACCTTTCTATGTTTCTGTGAAAGGTTCAACCCTTTCTCACATTTTTCTTCTATCTTTTTAGTAAAGCCCTTTTTCTTGTTCAAACACCCATTGGAACTTTGAGTATGTTTCTTTTCAGATGGGAAAATTGATGTCCACAAATTAGCAATAATTTCTTTTATATTTGTTGATCAATGAAAGTTTGTTTGCCATGCAGTGAATGTTCTTTCTATTCGTAATTTTCCACCCTTGCACAAATGCAGGTTTGCTTTCTGGGATACCTTTCTGTCACTAATGTTTCTGCTGGTGATCATGCAGATTTGTCACAACTGTAGGTTTTTCGAAATCTTTGCTTTCTTGCTGCTTGGAACGTTTCTGATGTCAAAATCACTGCAGCAGCTGCAAATTGTGTGCGCTTCCAAAGTCACCTTTCAGTTTAGTGCATTGGCTCTGTCTGATCTAGACCCTCTTAAATGTGTGAACTTAAGTATTTGGACCTCTTAAGCACGACCATGCTGCTGGAAGACAGACAGTAAGATAACAACTTGCAGATTTTATGTGGGCACAAGAAAGTTCTTGTAGAGCGGATATATACAAAAATTTTTATGAGGAACAAGATTTTGTGATGCCATTGGTGACAGGAGAGAGAATTTTAAAGCAAAGATGCTCCCAGCTCAATCCCCTTTGACCCGTCAGACTCAGTAATGTGTCTGAATGTTAATGTTGAACAATAGCGTAAATTGCCCAGCTACATCCATGCCAGGATTATTTTTAGATTAATGAGAGATGGTTTGAATTAGAGAAACTGGATGTAGAGAGGACTTTAATAAGCAAAAATGTTGGTGGGTTTGCTAGCCAGGATTTTGGTTTGGACTGTTACAAAGAGAGGCCATTTGTGAATCTTGTTATTAAGTTCCTGCTTTTCTTTTCCAAACACTGAAGAAGCTCTATTTGGAGCCAAAACCCACTCAGTGTCCTGGAGCGGTTGCTGCTATGGGCCTGGGTCTGCCTTCGATCGTTATTCCAGGGTGGTCTCAGGAGAGGTCGGCAGAGCTCGGAGTGCCAGAGTAGGCGACAGTGGGAGATCATAGGATCATAGAATGGCCCGGGGTGAAAAGGACCATAGTGATCATCTAGTCTCAACCCCCCCGCCATATGCAGGGCCGCCAAATGTGTTGCTTTGCTCCAGCTGCTCCCCTGAGCTGAGGGACGTCACCTTCTCTCACATGGGGAACAGGATTTTCCTTGGAGGAAGGCGGGGCTGTGAAAGTCCACCTTGGAAAGTCCAAGTTCATTCCTTGGGTTTCTGTGGCGCAACGAATGCTTTGCATGGCACAGCGCCAGCTGGCCTGGCCAGGGTCAGTGTGATACCACAGTTCAGGTGCAACAAGCCTGGAGGAGTGGGGCAAAGAAAATGGGACCGAGAGATCACTGAGACAAAGTCAGCTTTGAAGGCTTATCCTCGGCTTTCAAAACCAGAAGATACTTCAGAAGCAACGACAAAATACAGTGCTGGAAAAAATTACACAAAACCTGAAACACAAAAGCTCATTTTAAAAAGCTTTTTGTATTTTCCAGAACAATTTGCATTAAAATAGCTCCTCTTTAAAAAATAAGTTATTTTTAACCTGTTTTCCAATCTGTTATTTTCGGTCTCTTTCATTCTGTTGATCTCAGCAAATAAGCATTCACTGTGCTCCATCCGGATCTTTTTTATTCAGCTTTTTCTTATTAAACCCTCAGATTAAGCAGTAGGACAGAAAATATAAACATCCAAGAACACTTCAGTACTGGGTTAATTCAAACCCCCTCACTGGCAGGCTGGACTAACCTGGCTGACGGTGCACTCAGACGGAGAGGAAGGGCTGACTCGCTTCTGCAGACCCTGCCATGAAAACAGTCACTGGCAACAGAAGACAGAAGCATCTTCAACCATTGCAACTATTTGCAACCACTGAGTGTCTGTGGCCTCAGAGTCACAGGGGAAGAACTAATCAGCATTATGGAAATAGCTTATGGTGAGGAAAGACCTCACGTCTGTTACTGGGGGACACTGGGAAGATTAATTTCCCAACTGCTAAAAAAGTTGTTGCAGAACTGTTCATTTTCTAGTTAGTCCCCAACGAAACAGAATTCCCCGTTCATCTGCCACACGGTGTTACAAGCCCAACCTGCACAATTCAGGGGTTTTCTCTGGATGAATTCCTAAGAGGTTTCTCCCTTACGACTCAGGTTTTATTTGGGTTCTTATAATTGACAGTGATTTGAATTCACTCCCTACAGCTTCTTCTGTGAAGAATAATCAATACAGCAAAATGATTCATTTGCAGCACATTAATTATTCTTGAGGTTTATTCTTGCTTAAACTTCTGCATGCTGTGAATGACTACAATACACAGTAAAATCTCTGAATGTAATGAAACACCAAATTTCATTTAAGCTGGTTACATGGTAAAAATACAGGTTTTAGAAGCATTAGTATCCCAGTTTGGTTTATAACATTAAAAATAATTATATCACATTCTCTTGCTTTGGTTCATGATCCTGTCTGTTGCTAAGAAACCCTTCCTCAGGTGGTTTTGATCCTTCTCAGCATTTTCATCTGTAGCTATACTGCCTTGTTGAGCCACAGGATACTGCTGCCGTGTTGCTGGAATTTGTTCTTTGCAGAAAATAATGAAAGCATTGTGCAGACGGGTAGCTAATTCATTGGTCTTTCACAGCATTATGCTTTCCTCTTCAATATTTCTCATCTCACTTTTTTAAGTGCATCATTTAAGGTGCTATGTAGTGAAAAAGTGTGCACAAGACATAGGCAGGCATGGCACATTTCAGTTTGATCTCGACCCTCCCCTCTTGTGGCTTGGGGTTGGGCTTGGGCTTGTGCCACAAACAGATAGAGCTTTTCATATCCCCAGCTGCACGACTTCCATCAAGCTGCAGACTTCAACCCGACAGTCTGTTTCCCTGCTCTGGACCAAGATGGGGGTGGTTTTATTGGCGGGGGGGGGAGCGGGGCTGTTCTTTCTCTTGTTCATGCTTCAAATACAGCATGTTTCAGGATAGTTACAGGGACAAAAGGAACAACCAGGCTATCAGAGGGAATGGCTTATTTTGAATACCGCTGCACAGAACGCCATGGGTTACCCTTGGCTGGAGGCCAAACCACACTCCCACTCATGCAATCCCCACTTCCCCCACCCAAGGACAGGGGAGAGAATTAAAGGGGTAAAGTTGAAAAAAAGGACTCGTGGGTTGAGATAAGGACAATTTAATAACTAAACTACACTAACATTGAAAATAATCCTATATACAAATATACAAATGAGTGACACACAGCGATACTGCCCCTCCACACGGTGACCAAGGCTCAGCCTGTTCCCAGCTAACGATCCTGGACCAGGGAGAGTCCCGAAACCACACTCACAGAACAGAGATAACAGTCTGAGCGTCCCAGACCGAAAGCTGGCCAGTGTGTGTGTGTGGGGGGGGGGGAAAGGCCTTGGGAGAGCGACCACCTGGAGTGAGATGACGCAGAGCAAAAGAGATCCGGAACCAAAAGGGACAATCTTCCAGAGGGTCCTCACCTCTATACTGGGCATGACGTGTATGTTCTGGAACAGATTGTTGGCCACTCTGGGTCTCAATCCTGAACCTAAGACCAAATCCTGGGCTAGTAGCTGGGGCTGTGCTCCCTCCCAGCTTCTCCGGTCTGCCAGCCTTGGCAGCGGCGTAAACGTCACTTCTTACCAGCTTTCTTTTGAGCACAAATCCAAAACACAGCTTCTTGCTAGCTATTATGAAGAAAGTTAACTCTGTCTCAGCTTAACCCAGGACATGGAATTTAAATGCAACCCATTCAAAAAGCTAGCTGTTGATTGACAGTCTCAGAAATAGGTTACACTGAACGCTGCATTCTTAACTCCATATGGAATACTATATAAATGTAGCCTATATACACATAAATACATATGCATATATGTATGTATAGTGTTTATTTATCCAGAAAGTACATCCACAGAGTGCATAGTACCATCATTGCTTTAATCATTCCATGTCATCAATTATCAATTTTAACATCTGATAACAATTGTAAAGTTCAGCGCATTTTGAACTAGAAATACCTCTGAGACAGTATTTATGAAATGTCAAGTTAGAGTTTCTTTTCCAAATTAATGAACTTCAAATCAGTTCCAAAAAGAAAGCAGTCATGGAGGAAAAGTTCTCCACTAGGAAAAATTCAGTCAGTCAGGAACCGGACAATAATCTGAGAGCAAAAATAAATCTGACCATTATACTATGAAGTTGCCTTATCAGCTCTGTTTGTACTCCGAGTTTTTCCTTTTTCTTTCTCCATTATCCCGATAGATGTCTTTTTCCCTAGTGCTTTATACTTTAATATCGATGCATGTTTACATTGCCATATTTGTGATGGAAGCATATGCTCATCTAGCCCTATTTGCATGTGAATTAACATTTCCATATTTTGTATTTGTTAATATTGGGTTATGCTCTCAGCAGGTGGAAAATTGCATGGTTCCATTGACTTCGATAGAGCTGTGCCAGGTGACAATTTATTCCTTTGATTCATTTTACCTGGGTTTTGAACTCTTCCAAAAGCATACCAATCTGTGAATGTGTTTTTCAAAAGTACAAAGGAACCAATATCTTCCTTAAAATAAAGATTTATGAATATGCCAAAGAAATCTCAGGACTGTACTCCCTAATACTCTCTGCTTCTGCAAACTTCAAGTTACACAGCTTTGCTGTGCAGCATGATAGTTCTTTGTTTAAAAGGTTAAGGCAGTCTTTAAAACGTGCTTAGCTTGCTATACTGCATTTTTATTTTCAGAGAGCTGATGTCAATAAAGAAAAGAAAGTGTAGAACAAAGTTAGCTTGGATTTCCTGTGACCTTAGGGTGTTTGGTGAAAGTGTCTGTGATTTGAAAATTGAATAACAGACAAATAATTTGCGGTTGCTCTTACAGCTATATATAATACTAGGAAAAGGTCAAAACTTTATGAAATTTAGCCACGAAAATCTCACTTCCTTCACTTACAAAATAATGTTGCTATGGGTAATTCAGTATCTACAAACAGTCAAATTAAAAGACAGCTGAAGTTTCAAAATTGAGATTTCCTCTTGGGTAAATAGCTAAAGAACATTGTGTAAAGGATGGAAAAGCTGCTTAACCTGAGCAGTCGGCTGAGGTATTGACTTCAGCCACAAAGCCATACCTGAAACCAAACTTTGCAAGAGGTCTCTGGGTATTCTGGCTCAGCTAATTACTTAGAGATGAAAGTTGAATCCAGATGAATGATGTCCCAAAGCTTATCACAGCACGGGAAAGAAAGAGGGAAGTGGAGCAGAATCTGACTCTATTTTCTCTACCAACCAAACATTTCATAGAGTCAACTGTTCTTCTGTCACATTCTATAAAGGTCTTCCATTAAAAAGGAAACATTTAACAAATACTTTTCCTCTTTAGCAGGGAGGAAATGTGTTACCTACTTCCTCGCTACTGCATCTTTTTGCTGAAGTACATGTTAATGTTATACTCTACTTGATTGTCTATTCACTATTCACCAATGGGATTTTCTAAGACAGAAACACAGTTGAGGCAGGAACACACAGGAGCAGATGACTTCTGAGTCAGGGTCAGCCAGAGCAGGTTGCTCAGGGCTGTGTCCAGTGAGATTTTCAATCTCTCTAGGGATGGAGACTCCACAGCCTCTCTAGGCAACCTCTACTAGTGTCTGACCACCCTTGCTGTAAAAGTGTTTCCTTATATTTACTTTCCTGTATTTCAGGTTGTGCCCATTGCTTCTTCTCAGCTGAGCCCGGTGACAGAACAAGAGTCTGGTTCCATCTTCTTTACTTCCCCTGTCGGGTACTTATATGCATTGATAAGATTTCCCTGAGCCTTTTCTGCTCCAGGCTGAAGTCCCAACTCCCTCAAACCCCCCTCATACAACAGGCGCTCCAGTTCCTTAATCACTTTTGTGGCCCTTTGTTGGTCTTGCTCTAATATGTGCCTGTCTCATGTATCGAGGAACCTGGCCCTGGACCTGGCACTCCAGATACGTCTTACCAGTGCCGAGCAGAGGGGAAGGATCATTTCCCTCAACCTGCTGGTACCACTTTCCCTAATCTAGGCCAGGAGGCTGTGGGCTACATTTGCTCCAAGGGCACATTGCTAGCTCATGATCAATGTAGTGTCCACCAAGACCATTAGATCCTTTTTCAAAAAGCTAATTTTCAGCTAGGTAGGTCCTGGAGTGTACTGGCGCCTGGTGTTACTCCTCCCCAGCTGCAGGACTTTACAATTCTTTTGTTGAACTACATGAAGTTCCTGTCAGCTTATTTCTCCAGTCTGTCAAGATCCCTCCGAAGGCCTGCCACAACCTTTCATAGATGGTTGACAGTGGCCTCACAGTGATGTGGACCAGCTCCCTTAGCAGTCATAGGTACATCCCATCTGGTCCCAGGGACTTGAGTACATCCAGGTTGTTTAAATGTTTCCTCACCTGATACTCCTCCAAGGGTAAGTCTTCCTTGCTCCAGACTTTCCCAGAGGTCTCAGGGGCCTGGGATTTCTGAGAGCAAATTTTAACAGTAGGCACTGAGGTGAAGAAGGTATTGAGTACCTTGGCTTTGTCAGTATATAACTCAGCCTTCTTCATGTCTCCTGTCGCCATGTCCCCTACCCCATCCAGCAGTGGGCCAGCACTTTCCATGATCTTCCCTCTGCTGCTGAAGTATCTGTGGGAGCCCTTCCTGTCGCCGTTCATATCCCTTTCCAGATTAGAGTCCAGGTGGGTTTTGGCTTTCCTAAATCCATCTTGGCATGGTCAGACAGTGTCTCTATATTTGTCCCAGGTCACCTGACTGTGTTTCTACCTCTTAATACTTCCTTTTTATTTTTGAGTTTTGTCAGGAGCTCCTTGTTCATTCATACAGGTCTCCTGCTACCTTTGCTTGGCTTCCTGCACATGGGGATGGACCGTTCTTGGGCTTGGATCTTTGAAAATCAACCATTTTTGCTCCTTCACCCCAGGTTTTGCTCCTTCTCTCCAGGACCATATCCCATGGTACACTTTGAAGGTGGTCCCTGAACAGACAGATGTCTGCTCTCTAAGTCCTGATTTTTGCCCTTCTCCCTCCTCTGGGGATCCTGAACTCTGGCATGTCATGGTCACTGCAGCCAAGTTTTCCTTCAGGCTTCACATCCCTGACATCATTTGCAAACACAAGGCACAGTAGAGCACCTCCACTTCTGAGTTCCTCAATCACCTGTGTCAGGAAGTGATCATCAATGCAGTCCTGAAGACCCCTGGATTTCTTGTGCCCTGCTGTGCTGCCCTTCCGCTGTTTTCAAATTAGTGTAGATTATGTGCTTCAGTTAACTAGACTTATTAAAATAACTGAAAGTCTTAAAATATTTTAAAATAATTGAAGATTAAATCAATAGTGATAAACCACTAACTTTTGACCCCTTAAGTGAGAAAGTAGGATATAAATCTGACCCACCTGTGTGCCAGAATAGGTTTAAGGTTTTTTGAAAATGCTTGCAATGGGATATATGGAGCTGTTCAAGGCCAGGCTGGATGAGGCTTTGAGAACTGGTCTAGTTGAAGATGTCCCTGCCCATGGCAAGGGTGTTGGAACTAGATGTTCTTTAAGGTCCCTTCCAAACCATTTTATGATTCTATGATTTTGGCTTTTAAAACCATGACAATTATGGGCCAACATTATAATGTTTCTGGAATTTGTGTTTTATAAATTATTTCAGGGCAGGAGGTGAGCATGGATGGGAGTAAACAGTTTCAGCAAACTAGTAGGGGAGCGACAAGAAATCTTGGTGTCTGAAGGACAAACCACAGAGACAGGTCACGGGTGGGCCACCTTTCTGCTCTCCACAGTCCTCACAGGAAAGAAGTTATACCCATTCTCTCACTAAGTCCACAAAAGCCAGATTCCCGTGGAGTGTAACAGGAGGGCCTTGGATTAGGACAAGACAAGCAGAGAAATTGTGGCCTCTGCAGTCTTGCCTTTTCCCAGGCTGAGAGCGATCAAGTAAGATGCAGCCATTGACAGGTCTGTACTAAACTTTCTGTTATTTCATTTCACTTTTCTAGTGGTATTGAGACTGAACCATCTGAGGTAGCTCTGAACTAATTTTGATCTAGATTCTGCTTATAGCAGGACTGATTTTCTGAAGAGACGAACAGAGGCCTGCAGGAGAGGTACAGTTCACTTCCTATTTGCATGCAATTGAAAAACTCTTTGTGGGGAGTGCTACAATAATTCATTTGTAGACTTAAGAATTGATGTTAAAAGACTTCCCTTGTTTTGGTTTGTGTATCAGGTTTCTTTACAACACATTGCCAAGTAATTTTCCATTTAGAATAAGAGTTGCATTCCTAATCAGGAAGATGCTGTTGAGAATAGAAAGCAAAATTGTAATTGAGGCATATAGAAAATGATGGTAAAACTAACAGTTTCAACACAGAACAAAAAATGTTAGGGATTTTGCAAGGAGATAGGTCCACAAATAAAATTTTTTTGTTTTGTTTTGATAGAGCTGTTGCCAAAAACAACAACTAAAAGTGCTGGAAAAGCCTTGTTAAATCATTTAGCCCATTCCTTGAACCCCTGCCAGTGCAGCATTATTCCTTAGAGTACATTCTCCACTGTCTTGTCCAAGCTCAACTGCGTGTGACTTAAGCAATGGGTTTCCAACTCTTCTCTTGTGAAAAATTTCTGTAGTTCAATAGAACTCATTATTAGGAAACTGCTTAATGTTTCTTCAATCAGTTTTAACCCATTAATTTTACCAACATGCTACCAGGTCACTATAACTAGCATATTTTTCTTGCTAGTTTTCCAGTCTTTAGTTACTCATAGATGATCAAAGCACCCTCGTTTTCCTGCTAGTCTTCACGGAGCTTAGGTGGGATACCAGTGTTAAGATCCTTTCTTTTTCCACTATTCTTTTCAGGACAGTTTATGCAGTAATTTTAAGTGTTTTGCTATGAATTATGGCCAGTTTGTTGACTTTCTTTCATATCCTAATTCTTTTCCTTCCCATTTCTGTCCTTGTCTCACTTCACCTGAAAGGACTAGTACCAGATTTCTGTTACAGCAACAAGTATTCCTGATTAGCTCAGTCAACTTTTTTCTGCTGAAGAGGGCTGTTAAGACATCTATAACATATTTTGAAAGACTGAGACAGGTTGGCATTTTGCTTGCAAAATGTTCTATGATGTTGGCAGAAATAAGGGTTATTGTTAAAAAAAAATGTCATTTAATATTTCGCATTTCACCATTTCACATTTCAAGTGCTTTAAATTATTTTCTGTTGCAGGAGACATTAAAGCTATGAATAAAATCTTCTTTCTATCTGGATCTAAAATGTTCTGCCCTCACTTAATTATCTGCTCATGGTGTGCAGCCAGTCCCACAAGGGGACTCTTCTGTGGTTTGTCTGGCTTGGCGAGGTAGGAAGGGACCATAGTAATTTGGCAATAATTTGTTTCTTCTCTGTTTTAATAATATGCTGCAATAGACACTCTCAGGTGTTGTGTCCAGAGACATGTTCCTCGAAGGATGGCTCAGATTCTCTCAGTCTTTCCAAAGGCCTTTTGGATTTACCAAAAACGAACCCCATTGTGTTCAGGATTCAGCAGCCACTGTAGAGAAGGTGTGTGACTTAAACTTTCAAGAGCTTTCTCATTCATCCCTTAGAAATTATATTTATGGGGCATCTCTTAATGGACCTTTGTTTTCTCACCCTTCTGTCAGCTACCATTCTGAAATCTGCTGACTACTTCCTCAGCACCTCTCATGTGAAAGGCATTCGGTTTCTTTGTAATAAGCTGTGAAAAATATATCTTAAGTTTAAAATAAAAATGTTTGGTTTTGGAGTTCTTATGTGCAAATGCTTTTCTGCAGCTTTCAGATACAATGCACAATGGAACATTTCATTCCATGTGTAGTTAATTCATTACTGAATTTTTTAAAATGTGGGGGTTTGCTTTTAGTGGAGAGAAAAATAGAAAGACAAAGACTTATTTTCTGCATATGCTATGCTGTGTTAATCAGGTAGACACATTTACACATGAATGTGTCTACGTGACAGAGCTTATTTATGTATGTTACAGAGCTTATTTGTTTTTTTAGTGTAAAGTGTACTGAAAACAGAGGAGCCAAGCAAAGGAGAAACAATGACATGCAACTTTTTCAGAAAATGCAAAGAAATAACACCTGAATTATGGCATTTGGGTGGAGAATGTAATCAATATTTGAAAACATTGCCATGTGGTGATTACTAGCAAAGCTCAAGAGTCATTGAGAAGGAAAACCTGCTTGTTATCTGATTTATGAACTATGCTTTGTAATGCATAGAGACAATGCTTTCCATACAGTGCGCCTTACTTTTGTTTCTGGCTGCTACCTATCCCTTCAGGAGTGTTAAAGCCCCATTAACTTCATGTGTATTTCTTCCTTATGAGCTCCTGCAAAGGGGATGGTGAATAGGAGATGACCTGCTAACAGGGTGTGTGAAGCTGTCTTGCTATTGGAATATGAAACATGGTCTGAAAAACATTAAGAGGCTGTTTTCTTGCCCTTTAGCTCACAACAAATATTTGGCATGTTCAATAAGTTTCTGTATATATGTTTATTCTTAAATGTTTCAACCAAGGGAGCTTCTAACAGTTTCCTTGAAGGATTTTTCTATAATTCAGTGAACTTCAGGTACTCAATTTTATCCCATTCTAATTTACAAATTCCTTTTGAAGTCCTCGTTACTTCCTTTTCTCCTTTGTGCTTTTGTTATTATTTAAATGTGTGTTTTTGCTGGTTTTTAATCCTTGTCTTGCCCTATTCTTGTTTCCTAACTCTGTGTTGGTTCATGATGTTCAGGAGCACACAACTGACTCTTTCAGTCTTGCTTCGTTACAAAGCTTGAATGGAAGGCAGAACAACATTAGTCCAGACAAATACTTGTCCCACCTACACTTAGACTGTGCTTTTTCTAGACCAAAGCACAGATCTTACTCTTCGTGCTTACAAGTTTCCTGCTACCCCTCAGTACTCATTCTTATCCCGCACCTGGACCTTTTTACTTGCAGAGGATCCTGTGGACCTCAGAAGGGGTTTCTGGAGGAATGAAGAGTAATTCCTAAGGATACAGCTGCAGGCTCAGAATCCTGACTGTAAGGTTCTTTTGTCCTTGTCTTTTGTTCAGCTACAGTATTAAGCACACACACAGTGCTTTATAATCAGGTATAAAATGTTGTGAATCCTTAATCAGAATTGCCAACCACAGCTTTTAAATGTGTTTCTACAGAAACCCCAGGCCACTTTCCACAGTAATTTAAATCTCTTACAGCCTCACGAGTTTTAACAGAAATAGATGAGAACAGGGTAAGAATAAAACAGGCTGGGATTTGTATCCAGATAAAAAAATCAAGCTCCGACACTTGAGGCTGTGCTATAAAACACTTGTTCAGTTAAGACCAACAAACTTACTGAAGATTTACATTGTAAAAATTGCAAACAGGTAGAGATGTTAGACACATAAGCAGTTTTTCACAGATATCAGTCTCAAAAGCAGTATCACTGACACAGCCACGGCAAGATGTGTCAGAATGAAGAACAGGTGAAAAAAGAGCATCCATGGTTCAACAAAATACTTGGCTAATCAAGTCAAAGACAGAAGCAATTTCAGTTGCTGCTTATTATTATGATACAGACAGTTTCTGGAGATGCTAAAGACCCAGAGTGGATCCTATTTTTAATAGACACTCTACAAACTTTTAGAAAGACACTGAAAAGATAAGTCTCATCAATTGTGTATGATTGCTGGAAAGGAAAAAGCATACGTCCCTGGACTATTTGCAATCATGTCATGAGATTACCTAGGTTGCAGTGCATTCACTTTGATAATTTAGACTCAGTGAATCTTCCTAAATCTACTGCTTACTGGAGTAATAATTCCGTAGGTTCCCTTATTGTTTGCCACTTTAATTAACCTCAGTGACAGCAAGCTCGCTGACTCTTTTCTTCTGGATTTACATAGATTGGTATCACTCTTTTCACCTCCTGTAGGTAAGCAGAATTGCAGAATTACCGTCTCCAATGTCATAACAGTATGTTACCAACTATGATCTTTATTTTGTTCTCTTTTTCAGTTATCCTGAATTATCCTTCCCTCCTCACTTCCCAGATTTTGAAAAGGGCTCCACTAAAAACAGCAAGATAATGGAATATGTAGCTCCCAGAAACTTTAAAATAAGTGATAGGAGTGCTATTATCCTGTGAATACATGTGGGTGATGTGAAAGGAAATTATCCTGGAATCTAAATCCTCCTGAACATACTATTTTAAGGGAGTTATGAGTGACAAGGAGCCACAGTATTTGCTCTAATCAAGGGAAAACTGATTTTACTTCAGTCCCGTTGTCGCTAGTTTGTTATGCAAGGAAGCAGTTTTACCTAAAGTTTGCAGTTTTTTGAGTTGCTTTTCTCATGTAATTGAGCACCTCTCTTTTTCGTCCCACTGCTATCTTTGTATTACACTATCTGGCAGAATTCCTTACGGCCCAACTCAGCCTTCAGATATACAGGCACAGATCCCAGTGAAGTCAATGGGAGCTGCACTTGGGTATTTGAGAGCAGATTTGAGGCCTTTAGACTTAAAACAAACATTATAAATTATTATTAAATTATATTAGCATTTCCCCAGTGCAGTTTATTTTATTTGTTCTTTGTCAATCTTTAATTTTTTCAGGAAATGTTTACAAATGAAGTCACATATGGCATCTGTTATAAATTATAACTATGAAAGATATTATATAGCTTATATAATTATAAATATGAAAGATAAATGGCTTGGAATTAAGTAGCAGAGACTAAAAGTGCCTTTAGGAATTCGATCAAATTTATGCTTTTGTATGTGGAGAGAAATGTAGCTTTAAAATTTGTAGTACATGTAATAAATCAAATAAAATTCTAAAAGACTGCTTTGTTTAGAGTGAGTTTTTAAACATAGCATAAGCTATTTCTTCCTCTACCTATAAAAATGTAAATTATTCACACTACCTACATTCAGTGACCTGTAGATGAACCTTTCCAAACCACAGATGACCTGCAACAGCAAAAATAACAACAGTCCATTACTAGGCTGTATGCATCAGTGTCTAAATTAATCTTTCAAAGCTGTAATTACAGGTAAAGTTACATTTAATTTTGCTGCAGCAGATGATTTGTTGGTAAATATGATATTTTGGTCAGTCTGAGAAAAGTACTTAAATTGGGGCTTTCTAATATTAAAGAATCAAAAGTCTTGTAAGCGGTCTTCTTTGTATGCTTTGGGTCTGATTCTCAGAGCAATTCTGTGGCCTTCACCTCTGGTCTGTAAGGTTTACTTTAACTTACTGTCATTAGATTCTTCTCCTGTTTTTCATTACACACAATACTAGTACATTCCCAGAGGTTAAAATAATTTTCCCCTACATGCTACTTAACTCCTTAAAAAATATTTCTCTTTTTTTTCACTTAAATTCTTCAATTTTCTCAATGAGATCCTGAGAAAATAAAGTAAATAAAGCCCCTCCCATGTTTACTTTCTCTATGGGGCAAAAGGAAGGTTTGTTTTTTTTCATTTCTTTGTCTTTAATGTATATGAAAAAAAACTTCACAGGGATATGAAATTGGCAATACTATGGGCTTTTGTTGACTGACAGGAGGCTTCTGGAGGAGGGAAAATAACTTACTACAGAATTTAGATATGATTGATTGTGTTGCAGCTGTGTTCAGAGAAAATACAAATTATTTTGATTTACTGACAAAAAACCAAATTAGGTTGTATAAAATTGAAATCAGCTACTGTAACAACGATTCTTGCAACCATTTCTTGTATTCATATTTCAACCATTTAACATGATGTGGACCCCCTTCATGTTGCCTCTGATGGCAGCTATGATCAAGGTTACAAGATACGTGTAGGACTGTGCTCATGTCCCTGCCTTCTCAGTTTCCAGTACTATTATATCAAAATTTGTTCGCATTGTTATTATGCATGTCTCTCCCTCTTGTCTCCCTCTTCACTAAAAAGCTTTAGCCTTAACTTTAAACAGTTCATCCTTTGACTTCCCGATACAGAGACTAGAAGCTAAACATACGTAGTTATGTCATATTATTTTGGGGAAGTCTTTATAACGTGTCAATGGCATGAGTGTAATGATTCCTACACAGGTTGTAAAGATATTGTCAGTTTACTCTTTATACCTTTTGAGAGCTCTGGAGGAAACACAATCGCATATTTTTGTATCACCTGTGACATTTTGAGATCTGACTGGTAACAGAAGGCATCCTCACTTCCAGCTGCTAAAGTACTTATAAGACAACTTTTTCAAGTTGCTGCAGTTTCGTTGTAAGCATACAGTGAATCACATTTGGAAAAGGTCACAATTTGGAGATGAATTGACCTGCAAGGTAGTACTTCTGATAAGTATGGAACAGTATAATAAAGCTCACATTACACATGCTAAATGCTAAGCATTATCATTCTGCAGCCCACTTTGCTTCTGCTACACCAATGAATCAACTCTATAGTCTGCAACACCATCTTCAGATAGTAGTGAGACAACTGTCTACTTTTCATTTCAATGCTAAAAAGCACTGTTGTTGGCTTCTATGTCTTTTCAGTTATACCATCTTTCTTAGTACACTTGCATGTGCAAGTCTGTAAGTTGCTATTTACCAGCTTACTCCCAGTAAAGTTCCCAGACTGCAACCCAGTATGCCAATCATGTGTCTTATTATAATTATAACTAGTTTTAAAGGATTAAAAAAAAAACTTAAAATTTGCAAGCATTATGTTCACTCAGAAGACCACTGACCTATATCTTATCATGGAATTATTGGGCAATACTGGCCATAGGACAGCTTAACTAGAATCTACCTACCTGCTTGTACTCGTGGTATCTACCTCCTGCTAATGTCCAGTTCAGTATGTAGTGTTGATAATTTTTTTTTTCATCTGAGTAGGAGACATCAGTAGATTCACTTCCCTCCTCTTTCCTATCTGCTAAGGTTTTTGTACTCTTCAGGCTCCCTAATCTGACACAGACCACACGGAAAAACCACACAGCATTAAACTCCTTAAACAGTGGAGACTGACAGGCACAGCTGAAAGGAATGAAATAGATGGATCCATCAGAAGTTATAAATTCTTCTGTCTTATTTGCCTTCCCTCCTCCTCTGAATATTAATGTGTTTTTTTAAATGGTGGTAAAAGCAATGCAGAAAGCATAAGAATCAATCCATGAGTCAAAACAAAACAGCCAGGGTATATACAGGTTTCTAGAATTTGGCAAAAGACCCAAGTTTCTACAGACTTCTGGGGTCTGAATGGATACCTGGAGGATTTTGTACTAATATATTTGGAAAAGACTCAAGTCACATAGGTGGCCCAATGCGTGTGAGCCATATTGAGTGCATTATAAATCCTTGCGCTCAGTCTCAGTTGTTGGTTTCTTTTATCGTGTATGCTTTCAGGGATCTAATAAATGCTGGAGATTGACTGCTGCTTGAGAATTCGGTATAGGTGTCTCAGTCTGTCATTAAAACAAGCCAGATGAATGAAGGCCGAGCATTTTTGGCAAATGGTAGCATACTTGATAACTTTTTTGTTTGGATTGTTAATTAGAATCAAAGCACAGCTAATTAGTAGAATTGTCAGTAGCAGGATGACTGTTCTTATCATAAGCCATCTGCATAGCCCATATATCATTTGGACACAAGAGGCACAAAAGAGTGGCTTGTGGTTGTTATCTGTACTGATGGGATGCCAAGGTATGCAAAAAAAAAAAAAATATGGTAGCTCTCTGAATCCTTAGTATTAGATTTCAGAAACCACAGGCAATTCAAATAGCCCTCTGAGAGCAGGGGATTTTTTTTTCTTAGGATATCCATTACATTTTGGGTTTTTGTAGCTGTATAGCTACCCAAGGAACTATAAAATGTAGCCAAAGGACCTAGCAAGTCAAAATTATCGTGTGAGTGCTGTCACAATTCACTTTTATTTGTTGTATAAAGTGCAGGTGGTGACTTATTCCACCACTGGAAACTCTTGCTTAAGATCTTGGAATTTAGAGCTATGTCTTTGCAAAGCCATCAGCTTTTGATCCAAGCCCACTCCCATTAAGAAAAGTTAAACATAGCGGCAGATCTGAGTTACCTTCCTTGGATATCCCAAGTCAGGACCTTAAGGTCTATTCAGCCATCCAGGTGGCTCCATTTGCAAAAATGCCAAGTGCCAAGCAGCCTTTCATGGCAAGCCTTGGGCCAGGCTCGGGTACAGAGCTTTGATTTAGAAATTACCAGCTCAGCAGAAGTCAGCACTGGCCACTGACACTGCTGCCTTCCAGCCAAGGCTGGGGAAGGGCTGCGGGGCCACGCAGCTGCCTGGCCAAAACTGCAGCTGCTGAAATGCTGAAATCCTTGACCTTGGACCGACAGAGCTGCTCTGGTGTTCCTTGAGGAACTGAGCCTTTCGGGAGGTGAAACTCTGGAATACAAAGGAACTGGTAGTTACAAAAAAAAAAAAAAAAAAAAAAAAAATTACTAGCAGAACACCTATTGATGAAAGACTGTTACAGGGATACTGGCAGCTTTTGGAAAGTGTTCCTGGTTGTGTTTTTAATAACATTGGCCTACAGAATGAGAATGTGTACTCTGCTGAGTTGTAATAACACTTAGGAATGTACTAGCCCACAAACTGAGCATCATAAAACTGTTGTTTTCACATTTTCCTAATAAAATTCCATGGCATTGTAAATCTGTTTTTATTTTTTTTTGTAATGGCAGAAATGTGTTTATCATAAAATCAAATCCTCTTTCAAAATGTAGGCCACAGGACAGTGGTTTAATTCATCCTGTTCAGGATCATGGTTTGCACCACTCCAGTCCGAACAAAAAATTGCAATATACTACTTAAAATCTTTTAGTTTCAAAATGCATCATAAAAGTCAACGCACGTTGAGGTCTGTGCTAACACTGCAGTTTGTGGCAAGGTGAATCAGAAACATATAAAGCAGTTAAATGACAACATGTGGAGTAAAGCACAACTATCTGGAATACTTGTGACAGGGGCCAGGTGTGAAATGGTAACCAGGACTGGTGGGTCATGGTATAACTAAATGTGTACAGGTTTCAGCTTATCAAGGTTTCCTTTCATCCAAAGTGCCAAACACCCAGGTACCTGCTAATTAAGTTTAAAATTATGCCTCAGTCTACAAATCATGAGGTTGTAATAATTGAGTTCCTCCAAAAAAGGCCATTCTATTGTGCTCTTCTGTGATACAAGTGTGTATGAGCACTGTATCTTTATAGCAACATAAATGTGTGTGAATTTGCAGTGAAGAAATTCATGTGATAAGGTGTGTAAAAGCATCCTTCAACAGCTCAGCCATATAAAAATTTCACACGCATGTAGAATATTCGGCAATAAAGCATACCAAACCAGGAAAGAACTACTAACTCATCATGAACTGCAACATAAATGTTCATTTATAACTAATGACAAATAAAGCTTTTTAGAAGATAATGGGACTTGCTGTCATGTCCAAATAGAAGGTATCATGCAATAAACTATTATTTTTTCATTTTCTAGTCCTCCTGGTATGATGCCTGAAGTGTAAAGTGTAGGGGTTTGTGGATATATTGTAAATTGCAATAGGGAATACTGTGATTGTAACAAAACAGAGACATAAATATCTGTATTAACAGAATACTTTGATCTATGCACTTCATTTCTCACTTGAGAGGGCAACAGCTTCATCTTATTCCATGTAAGAGGACTGATCCCTTCATAGTAAGGACCCACTATACTATGAGACACTGAATACCAGCACCAAGCAAATACTCTTCAGAGGTCTGCTGTTACCTTCTGGGAACCACCTAAACCCATTTGAATGGAAAAGTGGTAGTAGGGGAATCATCCCAAAGAAAAGACGAAAACACCAAACACCCTTCAGGAGATCAGAATAGGAGCAAGCTTAACTAGCCTCTGAACTGACTCATGAAAACATGAGTCTCTCATGTTTTCATTATCTTCTGTTCATCTCACGTAGCTCTGGCAGAAAGAATACACTGCAGGATTTTTTTCTAGAATGAGAGATTGCCTAAACCCATTTAAGAAGCCAAGCATATGAAATAGGATTTAGGATACAAACTGAAACATGTTATTGATACAAAATTTATGATAAAATTACATTACAGGAGCTCAATCTGAAAGAATCTGTGTTTCTCCTTTGTATAAAACATGTTGTACCAGGCTCTCGGTGGGAGTACGTTTTCATAGCTCATTCTGTTTCACGGAGCTACACAAATCTACACCAGGTGAGAACCTTGCCTAATATCGATTTTCCTCATAACATTCCAGCGAGGGATTTAATACAGGATTAAATGTGTATTTCCTCTCTTACTGCTTATATTGCATTCCCTGTGTGTTCTTAAGATATCTATAGATAATTGAAACGGAAATTATGCATTGATCAATACTAGAAAGGGAATATAGGGAAAAAATCTAGTCAGACAAGGTCAGTGAAGGTAGTAGGTGAAGCTTTGAGAAAGATGTGTTTCAAGGGAGTTAAATGATAAAAAAAGGCTTGTGAACATCCATGACCTCTAAATCCCTGGGACTGCTTATTCCACACCATCTTTAAAACGGAGCATTTCACTGCTGAAAGTCTCTAGGCAGAGGATTCAGACAAACAGGAAGATAGACCTTGGGTTGGAGAAGACTGCTAGAGAATAACTTCAGAATTTGTTGTAAAAGTGGCTGAAAACATATCCTTCAAAGTATGAATTTCCTTTTTTAAAATTTTCCAGTCCTCATGTTATGAAAATATCCTGAAGACATATCAGAAGTGCATAAATCTACCCCTCTAACTCAAGCAGTCTTATATATAGAAGTTACTCATTATTCAATGGAAATTATTGGAGGTCTGCCATGGGTAAATTCAGGCAACTACTTGGGAACAGAGTACGCATTTGGGTGCTTGAAATTAAAAATTTTAGAAAAAAAATCAGTGCCAAATATGTCAAAAATGTCAGCTACTTGCAAAAATCAATAAGGCTGCTTAAATTCCCAGTAAATTTCCAATATCTCCCTGGATATGCTGCAGTTTTGCACCTCTCATCATACACTTGAATAGCTTAGAAAGAGTTTAAAAGGATGATGTTTCAAAGCAGATCCAATTCAGCTAGGGAATTTAGCCCACAGAGAAAGGAGAGTCTGGAGATCTCACAACGAGTTCCAGGAGGCATATTGAAACACTTTCAAGTCAATTTTAATGTTTGCAAAAGAATATTTTCTTTATTCTGCTTTCAGCTAGAAAAATCATATTTTAAAGCAGAAAGCTGTTAGGTAAACCATTTTTATTCAATTAAAACTGCTTATGTCATTAAGTCCATTTTCTAGTCTGTTCTAGTGACCGGAGGACCTGGTGTAATCAGATCAATTCTCTGTTCAGTGGGAAAGAATTACAATGGAAGCAAATGATTGTTTTGCCAATTGACGGGGTTAGCACAAAGGACACAGGCACCAAATTAAAAAAAAAAAAAAAAGTAAACTTATTTTTACTAATTTTTAAAGTGATAAAATAATGAGAAAAATAATACAGTGAAAATAATTTAAAGCAAAATAAGGTAAAGCAGGAAAACAATAACCAAGCTACTACAGCAAGCAGAAAGTAAGGTAATGCACCTAATCACTACTACATAGAGTTAGCGATAGTGATTAAGAATGACACATCACCAATTGCCCTATTAATACGTTACCACCATCCAGACCCACAGTCGCTGGGGAGCCCGTTTCAGTGAGGATTTGGAGAGAACCCATCCCGGCAACTGGAAAATCTCCGTACGGTGCCTCCACTGTATAGATGAGGCTTCCAAATTTCCCTGCAAACGGTCCCTGCTTTTATACAGCTGAATGAACAACTTTCTGTCTTAAACTATGAAAAACTTCTGGTGTGGTTTTCTCCTTGTTAACTTCCATCTCAGGCCTGGCCAGGGCCAAGAGGGGAGATAACAAAAGGATCTATTAATCTTGATTATATATCTCTCAACAACTTGCCACGTTCCTTTGCCGTCTGTGGTGACAGGGCACATCCATGCTTGATTTTGGCTACTGCTATGCAATTCGGATCTTTCTGCTGTCTGACCTTACACAGCAAGCGTAACAGCAAAGCTCTATAAGCGTTACAACAAAACTTTTATAAACTGGCATATATTAATAAGGTAATACATTGTGATCAATATTATACATATCAGATATAGTGTTAGGTTGTGAGGTTCATCCAGAGGTTGACTTTGGTTCAGGGCCTCACTGCTCAGGCCCTGGTATTTCAATGATAGACTTACACATTTAAAAGAAAGATTTGTAGAATGGAGGGAGAGAAGATCCTTTGTTTTCCTGTTGCAAGGCTTGAAAGGAGAAACGGACTCGTATTTATCACATACTTAATACCTGGAGTTGGAAAGAGATCGTTTCAACAGTTAAAAACACCGTGCTGATAGTAATCCTAGTAGGGCTGACAAGGTATGATAATATTTGAAATCTAACACAGCATGTTGCTTTAAGTGACAGAAACGCAGAGATGGTTAACAAGCAAAAATAATGGTTCCATTTTAGTGACTGTTAGTTGAACAGACTGTAAGGAATCCAGAAATTAAAGATGAAATTAAAGACAGTAATTGACTACAGAAACATGGCACAAGAAGGTGGGTGAATCCGTCTATCAAAGACAACTGCAGATCATCTAAGTAATAACAATTGGAATGCCTGAACAGATACATGTGTTATGACTCTGAAAATTCAACTAGTTTACCTGGTTCTGCATGTCTGCTGGGAAAGACGTTGGGCAGGGAATCGTCTGCATTGATTCTCTGAAGCACTTAGTGGATTCTCCTCACTCTGTTGACCAGCGATAGGACACGAGGAAATGGAATGAAGCTGCATCACGGGAAGTTCAGATTGGACATTAGGAAAAGGTTCTTCACTGAGAAAGTGGTTGGTCACTGGAACAGCTTCCCCAGGAAGTGGTCACAGCACTGAGTCTGTCAGAGTTCAAGGAGCATCTGGATGATGCTCTTAGTTGTACGGTTTAGTGTTAGATAGTCCTGCAAGGAGTAGGGAGTTGGACTTGATGATCCTTATGGGTCCCTTTCAGTTCAAGATCTTCTCTGCTTCTATGATTTTGTAGCTTATGTGCATACTTCGGTATGTTGATGCTTCTTCTAAATTGGTGTCTCTTTCCTTCTCCTTTTTTACCTCTCTGAGCATTCAAATCTAATTTTTCTTCTTCCTGAAAAAATCAATTTAAATGTTTGGCAACTGTGGCTATACAGAAGTTTGCTCCTTGAAGGTTTCTCCTTGATTTATGTTTTTCTGTGTCCCACATAAACGCTCTTTCCTGTCTTGTCATCTGTTGAACTGAATGGGAAAGCACTTCTTCTGGGAAGTCCACAAGAAATTCCTCAGTGAAATTGATTCTGACCATCTGCAAACACCTCAGCACCCCTTAAGCCTTCTATCCATTGTAAGAGTCCCTTTTGTCAACAGCAGCTGTAGACTGTATTGTAGAGAACTCTCAGTATAAAAAGCCACAAAGGACACCTCTCCACAGTCTTCTTCAGCGGAATATACATCCTTATCTTGAGGATGTTGCCTTGGCCTCTCCTCATGGTCTATCATTAGATTGTGTGCCTTGGCTGTGTTCATTCATTCCTGTCCTCAGGAAAGCGTACAATAGTATGTCTGCTATAACTTACAGTTTTGGGTGACAAGGTTCATTGCTCTGATGTTCCATGGGGCAACTGTCCCATTGTCCTGTCCTGTTGGATGCAAATAGTTGCCCATCCATTACTGAATCTCCAGGAACGACTGCAGTATAAATAATATATAAATTCTGTGAAGAAAAGCAATAAAACAGTTTTTCTCTTCTGAGAAGGAAGGACAGTACATCTGCCAATAAAGTGTTTCATTGTCACACTAGGTAAATTTAGATGATTGTAATTCAAATTATTGGAGTTTAACTTAGCTAAAACTGATATTGCACAGCAGAGTACTGTCCTCAAAGATTCTACATTTGTTTTAAACTTACCTTTATTTATGATTCGGGAAGCAACCGCTTGTAAGTCTGATGTGGTGTGATTGTTTCTTCATATTTGTAAGGAAATATGGCTGAGGGATGTGATTGTGCTTAATGTACACTGCCCTTCACAAACGGTCAGTGTTGTAGGCAACAGAAGGGTGTCAGGAAGCCTGCTCTTAACCACTTTCTTTAACATGCATTATACAATGCTATGGCATTATACAGTGCTACAGCAGTCTAAACTATAAAAAAATAACACTCGAAATGAAGCTCAATTGCTGTGTTTTATTTTGGGCTAAAAAAAGGAATTTTGAAATGTGTCTGTGATCCAGCATTCCAGGAAGGAAGGAAGGAAAGAATGGAATGAAAGACATTCTGTTAACCCAGAAATAAAGACTTTCTGTAAGATGGCATCATATACAGAGGCTGCTCATAAAAAAGTTGTATACCTGTAAAAAAATGTTTGATAATTTTAAAACATGAGCGAGCACTAACTAAACAGGTATTAAAAAATTAAGTGCCCTGATATGGAAAGAAGGCTGATAGCAATCAATTTCAATTTTTATTTGAAAGAATAATAGAGTACCTTATAGATAAGGAAATATATTTTTTCACTCCCTTCCTAGGGCTAGTCTGAGGTTCATTATTTTGAAAGCATTCAGTAAAGAAATCTAAACTATAAAGACAGCTGTAAATAAAGAGATTTTGAGAAGGGAGAAAATTCTGAACTGCAGATATATCCACATCATAGATATTCTCTCTGATCTTATGGGTCTGAATTGCTTCATTCAAGAAAATGCACAGAAAAGTGGTTTTCAGATTTTAAAACCTTAGATCATACCATAGCACAATAATTATACCCCACTTTTTGTTTTAACACTATGCTGAATTTTCATCATCTCTGTAAACTATGTACTCCTCCCATTGGCTAACTTCCCTCCTCATCATCTTAGTATCATTTTTTCCTATCCTTCATTTAGACTTGATTCAAAGTGCACTTTGATACCAGTAGTTATCAAGGCAAATAGTTATAAGGATCATGGGGAAAGTTCAATTGAACCAGTGTTAGGAATTAACTATTTAAGTATTTTGAAAAGGAAAGGACTCTGCCTAAAAGCCAGCCTTTATTGCTCTGTAAAGAGCAACAATTTCCATACGCCAGGGAGAATTCCAAGTGCAAAAGCTCCTGAACTCAGACTAACAGCCTGTTTTGTGATGGTGCCCCCTTCTCCCTTGGGTTCAAGAGGAGCTAAACCATTGGACTCCACATCTTCTTCAACCCTTTAGAGAGTGGGAGGCTCAAAACGGGGTTCTGTTTTTTGTACTTTTGATCCAGCTTTTCTAATACAATTTAATTTCTTTAGGTTGCAGTCTGTTTAAAGGAGGAGAAATCTGGGTTGTACTTTAAATTTCTTTGGCTGATACTTCATTGCTATAATGGAACATGACTCATGACATGCTTCAGCCAACAGTTTTAACTACATGCATGAAAGTCTTCTTTAAACATATATTGTGTCCACTATGTCTTTCAGGGTCTTATCTTTTCTGCTCTTACTATTATTTTTCTTTATAGTTTACAAATAGAAGAGATTAAAAAAATAATGACATTGCAAACATTTGTGCAAGATGTTATATAGGCTTCTGCTCATTACCATCCAATACCAACCTTTTCCTGTGCACAAACTGTTTTTATAGCTCAAATTGTGTTGAAAGACACAACGTAAATACAAGGGAAAAGCCTGGAGAAATAAACCTATTATTAGAGCTTGCCTTCATATTGCAAACAAGCGCTGAGGAGAAAAAAATTACCTACTTCAGTGAGTCAAATTAACAGGCAGTAATCAAACTGTTTTAAAGCTGAAGAATATGAACCTTTTCCAACAAAGTTTATTATTTCTAAAGTAACTTTTTAAGAAAAAAAAAATGAAAAATTGGACTCTGGTGTCTTAGGATTTCTCCATTTCTTCACAAACTGTGTCATACAAGCTGTTGCTGGTGATTTATCTGTTTAGTTTTGGTTTTTTCTCTGTCTTGATTGTGGTTTCTTACAATTTTCCAACAATATTTTCATTGCTTGAGTAGGTCACTGGAAAACTTATTTTGGAGAATACTTTGCTTGTGGTTTGATTGTGAGTAGCTTACTGTATTTGATAAACCCTTTTGATCTAAATTGAGTCACATGAGATGAATATCCATACTGATTATATATTAATAACTCATAAAAATTATTTTAATAGGATCATAGAATAGTTTAGGTTGGAAGAAACCTTTGCAGGTCACATGGTCCCAACTCTTACTCAAAGCTTTTTATGCACAGAGACTCTTGATCACAAATTCAAAATGCAGTTTTTATGACTACACATTTAAAACTATTTTATAAACATGTCTGCAATACACTCCTGGTCATAACATACGTGCTGATGCACACGTTGGCAGTATAAAAGTTCAAACGATGTAATTTAAACAATCACATAAATGTTTGTGGAAACTATCTTTTTATATCTGGTTAGCTTTAGTTACAGCCCTATTTTTCTTCTCTAAAATGTGCCTTTTCATTTAAAAAACTAGTTCAGGAGGGTGAGATTTGTGTCAGATGAGTAAAATTATTTTTGCTTGAAAAGTGAGATTAAAAATGTATCAAAATATGGAAAGGTTATGCTGACCTGAGCAGTAATAAGTACACAACTGGTTAGTTCATTTCTTGTTGTGCTCCATTTAACTATTTTCTGCTTGAACCAGCTTTGAAGAACTGCACGAACATGAAAATTGCTAAGAAGAGATGGTCATTCACACAGCTTTCTGTGTTCTCTCATTTTGTGTGTGCCCTTGTGCCCCTCTGCCCTCATTTTAGTTCACTGCTCCCTGGCTACTTCTTTTCGTGCTGTTTTGCATGCACTGCTAGGAATACGGGAGGGAATGAGAGATAAGACAATTACCTTTAGCAGAATTCCTGTTCAGTGTTCCTTTTTGACTTCAGTACCGTTCAGTGAATTTATTTACCGCAGAAGAAGTTGATTGGCAGATTGATGGAAGAAACCTAAACTTGCAAGGCACAGTAGGTAATCAAATGCCATTTTCAACCCAATAAGAATTTCAGCCTTCAGGAGAGCACATTTGTAGAAAGTTAGTATTATCTATTAGTATAAAAAAGCCAAGCAATTTCTATAAAAATAAATAAAAAGACCTGTTTTACTGTAGAAAGGTTCAAAACCCAACAATGTTTTATATTTTCATGTTTGAGATCTTTCATATTTGTTTTACTTTTTATCTCAAACAGTCTCAACCTGGTTGATAAATCTCTTCATTCATCCAGTAACTTTTTTAGCTGAGATTTTAAAACCATTATTTAAACCAGTATGAGTGCATTTTTAAGAATTATAAGCTTGACGCTATAGGCAATATGGGAAAATCCCCTTGTTTTAGGAGAAGATGATAATTAAAAAGGTGACTTCAAGTTCCAGTTGCTTATAATCAGCATCAGCGTCAGGTTTTTGGGCTTCATGTCTAGAAGCTACCTAGGCTTGAGATTTTTCAAAGTAAACAAGATTTCTGAGCTGAAAGTTCTTCTCAGACCTAACGAGCTATATTTACCTGCTTTAGTTTTGATAATTCCATCTGAGTTCACTGAGCCCTTATGGAGGATGACTGTCTGTCACAATGTTTTTTCCAAACAACAAATGGTCACAAAACTCACGAAACTCCTGGTAGTTTCATGAAAAAGTTCCCAAGTCATTAATCATATCTCATTTTACCTACTTTTTTCCCGTCAGCCCCAGTGTATATGATATAAACCCCCGAGCGTGTGACACATCAGCCTGTTCTCTGATTACCTTTATTTGCTGTACAACAGGGCCCCAAGGACCTGAGCTCAGAACCCCTTTGTCAGAAGAGCTGTACACAACCTCCACCAAAAGAGCTTTTACTGTAAGTGATAAAGGCAGCCCAAGGAAATATTTTTATCTCCCATTTTACTTGCGAAGAACGGAGGAGAAGGAGATTAAGTGATTTGGCCAAAGCTCCGTGGGAAATCTGAGTCCAGAAGTCCTCAGCTTTAATCCACAAAACTATCTTTCCTCTTCTAGGAAACAGATGTTAAATTGGATGTTAATTTTGCCATGAAACTTTTTTTAAGAGTTCTGAAAGGCGAATAGTCTCCAAGAATGATTACTTAGCAAGCTACCAGCTCTGCAGTCTTGCATCTCAAAAGTAATTCATCCCATCTTTGCTGGCAGGCTTTAAAAGGCCTTTTGTTTTCACTCACTGATTAGTATAACAATCTATTTTCAAAGATAAATTGTGGGTTGATAGGGGGTATCATTTATTTATTTCAATTGTAGCTTTTTGCAACTAAATGTATGGAGCTTTTAAGTGTTGCGGATTGAAGCTTCTGATGTCAAAGATAAACGTTAGGATTATAAATACAGATCCTCTAAAGTACTGTAAGTACTGTAATCAGTAACAGAAATTCACATCATTCACTTGCCTCCCTTAAAGCACTGAATGTTTTTCCTTCTAAAAACCACAGGCACATATATTATCAGTCAATATTAATAACTGAGCCAAACATGTAACGTGAGTTAATTATATAATGTGTGCTGCATTATAAAAAAATCCCATTTAATGATAAACTGCAGCATGTCACGGGTTAACTTAGAATACCACTTGGCCTTCCTCTCCTCCTCTTTTCTGTAATTCAAATCAGTCTTCTGGAAAATTGGCCTCAGTACCAGTGACGTGCTGCTGAACTTACGAGATCTCTCGAATATCCTACCAGATTTCATTCTTTTGTTGTAGAATTGTTTCCATCTGGGGCCTAGATATACACTTGGAAAATGTAAAGTCTCTTCCCTCTCACCCTGCCTGACTTCAAAACTTTGGCAAATAACCTTCCTTGTCAATGCAGTGCAGATTGGATTAAAACACTGGAGTAAATTATATTTCCGTGAGTGTAGGAATTAGTGGCATTTATTGAAAGTTTAATGTACTGCCTAACAATCCAAGAAGTAAATATATACTTTAAAATCAAGTGAAAATTAACATTGAACATAACAGAATATGAGAGCATAGTAGATTCTGGAAAGAAATATTAGTCACATGGGGCCAGATCTGCTAAAGAGCACAGTTACACACATTTGCAAGGTATTCATTTGTGTGCAAAAGTCTCAGTGTGTGAGCAGAATTCCCTGGCTTGAGTCCACATAGCTGTTTCACTAAGCCAGAGCAGCTAAGCTGGGAACATAATCAGTATTAGCTCCTCTGCACTCAGCGTAGGCAATGGTGACTATATATCTAAATCTGTACTTTATGCAAAATTAAATTTATGTTCATTTATTTTCAGCTTATTGCTCTATGCCACTGTATGTCAACCAAAAATGGTTCTGATACAGATGGTATCTATGATAATATTGGTACTAAGCTTATACTGGGGAACTAAGCAAAAAAAAGCATGGAGCCATAGTTTGCTGGAGGTACAAAGGAAGAGGGGAGGAAGTTACTCCAATGTTTTCAAGGTGGCCAGTTGGCTTGTATTTTCTGTTGTACATAGCAAGCTTTAAAAGCTCATCATTTTATAGCACTGCCAAATGCCTCCAGCCTTTGTGCTAGACATTTGTACATAAACTTCCGTGTGTGTGTTTCTGTGCCTTCACTATTGTTAGTGCACCAAGAAACACTCTTAGGACTTCTACAATTAAAACCCATTAGTACTGAGACGCCTTTTACAATGACAATCAGAATTTAAAACATGCTGTTCTAGGCACTCTGAGCCTTTCTTATTTTCTCCACATCTCAACATCAGCAACTCTGGAAGCTACGATCTGTATTTGGGAGAAAAATGAAGTTTTCCTGCTTGTTTTTTTTTTTTCTGTATATAATCTGTGTAGCGTCCTCGGTATGTACACCATTTCTAAATGAAAAGGTAATCTCTGCATTCCTCACTGGCAGATATTTGTTATGCTCCTTTTGTCGTAGCACTGATAGGTTAACGACCAAAAAAATTCTGCTAAAAATTAACACAGTGACTCCTTCCATATTTGAGCATACTGATATCTGGTTTCAGCAGTGTCCATAACTTATAAGCAAGTGCTGTAGGGGTGAAGAGCAGCTGTTCCAGGACTCTTCAGAAACACCGATGATGATGTCTACATCACTGAGTAGTGCAGGCCAACAGGAGTGGTTCTGCTTTTCAGTGCTGAGGATGTGACAACCACACTGTACACACTCCTTGCATGGGGAATTGCCTTCCAACTAGCCTGATACCACAAACTGAAAGCCACTCGCACTGTTTTCAATAATATGTATATCCATTCATTGCCTGTCAGTGTAGGCATACTGCTGATGGCCTCAGCCATGCTATAAGGTTCCTCTAATGTTTTCCAAGGCACAGTCCAACTATGGCTCTTTACAGAAGCTCTTTATAGCCTCTGGTGTTACTCATCTACACTTTTCCTTCCAGATGTAACAGCTCTTCCATCTTTTATTTACCCAAATATTATTTATTTTGCCTTTGTATGCTTTGAGTGCTAAATAATATTCGAGTGAGAGATATATGGTCTTTCTTTTTTCCAAAGGATGCCTTCCACAATCTTAATTATGTTTTGAAAAATAAGTCATATCAGTTTTATTCCTAAATATTTTTTTTTCCAATTTATTTACTGACACAGTAAATCTCATATTCCCTCAGTACGGATAACCTTGCAGCTCTGACTTTTATTCATTTACTTCTTCCTTCCTTTCGTGTTAATTTAGTTGATTTCGGCACTGATGCACTGCACTGACTCACAGTGTTTGGCAAGGCACGGGCTGCTCAGTGGGCCTGGCACTAACCATCAGTTCATACAGTTCACATGTCACTGCACTGACTCACAGTGTTTGGCAAGGCACGGGCTGCTCAGAGTGGGTTACCATCTTTTGAGTGCTGTATGAATCATGGAGTCACAGCATAATTTAGGTTGTAAGGGACACTCAGAGAAGGGTCTTTCACTACAGGTCATTTTTCTGGAGTAGGTGGTTTCCTTTGTTCAACAGTTTTGGTTTTCTTGTTTTTTTCTTTCCCCCAGAGTCCACTTCTGGAGGTATGAGATCCCGGTAACGAACCTACTCCTAGGGATTTGCGGATATAGGCACCTAAAACTTTAAGACTGACTCTTCATTTGTAAATCAATTATAAGTTTTCTGTGCCTTCCTCTTTTTATAATAAAATAATATGTATTTTTAATGTGGCTTTAGTATCAAGTTCGGTAATAGTTTCTGCACAAATAGTTAACTGCACAAATTTTGGGGGAAAAACTGAAAGCTATTAAAATATTCTTCAAATAAAGCACTGATACTACTGCCAGAATCTAAGCTAACTTATTTCTATCTTCCTTTTTTGAAATGTCTGGTTTAAAGATAGAGGTCGAGAAGATACTTAAACTCTCTCCAGTTGTTTTCTGCGTTTCCGTTCCAATACTGATGAGACTTTTAGCTGTTCAGTTCTTCCACTGAGGGCATATCTTTAATTCATCTTGCTCTCTTTTTCAAAGTTCACTTGTGGACAAAAATTCTAACAGAGACCAGCTTCATTCAGGGTTTGAATATAACAAATCCACATTATTTAATATAAGGCCTTTTAATAACTCTGTGAGTTTATTGGAGCTTTTTAAAGGTACAGCTACTCTGAAGCCTTGTTCTTGTTTGTTAAATACTTGAGCTGCTCAATAGTTCTGCAGAAGGGAAACTGAAGAGACCTATCCACCTAGCAGCATCACTAAAATAACCATAGGAAACAGGGGTAAGAGACTGCTTCATCCACACAGTGCTTTGATGTGGGGGGTAGGGGAAGTCCAAAAAAGATGGAAGTGGCAGCTGCCTGCTCACTGTCAGCAGTAAGCTGGGGAATAGGATCAGAATAGGCCACGTCTGTTTGCAAGAGAACCTCTGCTGGTAGGTATGTACCTAGCAGGAATAACCTGGTGGCAAGAAAAGTTTAGTTAGAAATGAGAAATAATTCTGATATTTTGGACTGATCTGGACAGTAAACTGAAACCAGTGAAGGAGTCTGCTCTGGTTTCTGGGGTAGCACAAAGCAGCTTGTAGTAGCTCAAGAATCAAAGAATCACAAAAAGTTAATGTTGGAGTCACTCCATGCCCAAAGCAGTGCCAGCTCCAGCGACTTTTCCCCCTGGGCTGTAAATTTTAGAAATCTCTGAAGATGAACACATCACTCTGGGCACATTTCCAGCATTTGTCCATGCTCACAGTGATTTTTTTCCTTATTTCCAGCTGAAGTTTCCCTTGTTACAAGTTGTGAGCATTGCCTTATCTGTACTGTGCACCTCAGAGAAGGATGTGACTCTGCTTTCACTCCTCTGAAGAGAAAGCAGGTTGTGATTTTTCCATTGTGCAGAACACCTGCTGGTATAGACACCTAAACAAATCCCACAAAACAAATGGCAAAAACTGGACCACCTCCAATTTCCTCACTCGAATTGAACTCAGGAGAGGGGAACGGTGGTGTCACTTTAACTAAACCAGCCCAAGCTGCAGTTTTGGTATCCAACAACAGAAATCTTTCAGGAAGGAGGTGGGGACAGGATCTCCCATTCTCACTGGCTTTGGTGAAGCTGGAATTTCACCCCAGAAGTGATTTACCCAGGCTTGCATCTTTTAGGATCCTGTGGAAGGCTGTTGCAAACAGCGGTTGACAGCACCTGTACAATGAGCCACAGATAAGCTTAAATCACTCTAGGCCATACTGCAGACAGCTATAAACTAGTCTTCCACATTACTGACAAGGCAGTTCCTCAGCGCTGAAATTAAACACCTGAGCTTTACTGTACTAGCAGCAGCAGCATCATTCCCAAGCAACACAGTTACCAGCGGGGAATTCTCTCTTATGGTGGTGTGCTCTTCCTCTTGTGCCTCTCAAGAGTGCATCAAAAGGTTTACAAAGTGTTCTTATTTGAAATAAACACTTTTCTCTCTCTATATGAAAGTTTGAAGTTTCAGTAGAACTTGGACAATTACTGTGTATCATGTGTATTACGTTGTATTTTGTCAAAACTAGAATGGAAGAAAAAGTTATATTCAACCTGAAACTTAGACCAAGATATAATTAGTATAATTTTTAAGAGGTGCATCTCTAAAAACAGTTTTACTTTAAAAATCCTAACCTAACTACATCTCCAGCATAGCCAACAATTTAGAGATGATCTTATGATAACATCTACGTTTATTCTGAACACTCATTATGAACTTTTAAAGAAACATCTCTCTCTCCAAGACCAAACTCAATAAAAGATGTACACCTTGCCATTCTGAAAATATCAAAACCTTTGGGTCTGCTGCAAACGAGGAGAAACCGTGTCCCAGGTATTACTGACAAAACTGCCTCCATTTATCTTGCTGGACAAAAAACTGGCTGGATGGCCAAGCCCTGAGACTCGTGGTGAACGGAGTTAAGTCCAGGTGGCGGCCGGTCACCAGTGGTGTTCCCCAGGGATGGGTTTTGGGGTCTGTCCTGTTTCACATCTTTATCGATGACCTGGATGAGGGGATTGAGTGCTCCCTCAATAATTTTTTTGATGATACCAAATTGAGCGGGTGTGTTGATCTCCTTGAGGGTAGGGAGGCTTTGCAGAGGGATCTGGACAGGCTGGACCAATGGGCTGAGGCCAATTGTATGAGGTTCAATAAAGCCAAGTGCCGGGTCCTGCACTTTGGTCACAACAACCCCCTGAAACACTACAGGCTTGGGAGTGAGTGGCTGGAAAGCTGCCCAGCAGAGAGGGACCTGGGGGTGTTGGTCAACAGCCAGCTGAACACGAGCCAGCAGTGTGCCCAGGTGGCCAAGAAGGCCAATGGCATCCTGGCCTGCATCAGAAATAGTGTGGCCAGCAGGACTAGGGCAGGGATTGTGCCCCTGGACTCGGCCTTGGTGAGGCCGCACCTTGAATCCTGTGTTCAGTTCTGGGCCCCTCACCACAAGAAGGACATTGAGGTGCTGGAGCAGGTCCAGAGAAGGGCAACGAAGCTGGTGAAGGGTCTGGAGCACAGGGCTGACGAGGAGCTGCTGAAGGTGCTGGGGTTGTTTAGTCTAGAGAAGAGGAGGCTGACAGGAGACCTTATCACTCTCTACAACGACCTGAAAGGAGGGTGTAGTGAGGTGGGTGCTGGCCTCTTCTCTAAAGTAACAAGTGATAGGACAAGAGGAAACAGCCTCAAGTTGCACCAGGGGAGGTTTAGGCTAGATATTAGAAAAAATTTCTTCACTAAAAGAGTGATCAGGCATTGGAACAGGCTGCCCAGGGAAGTGGTGGAGTCACCATCCCTGGAGGTGTTCAAGAAACGTGTAGATGTGGTGCTTAGGGACACGGTTTAGTGAGTCAGATGGTGTGGGTTGACGGTTGGACTTGATGATCCTTGAGGTCTCTTCCAACCTTAATGATTCTATGATTCTATCTTGACCATAGCAGTGGAACAAACACAGAGTGAAGGAGTCTGTAAGGAAGCCAACACATATTTGCTCTGACATTCCCATTTAACTTTTTCTATTAATATGAGATTTTAAATGCATGTTATTGTAACTGCTTGGAATGCTGAAACTTCACAATCTCAGTTGTGCTGTGGATTTAACACATATTAAAAACAGAATCACAAGTAGCTGTTTTGTCCCCTTATGTAACAATTTTAAAAGGTTTACAATATTACCTATATAAGCACCTGCAGTTATTTGGGATTTTTTTACACACTAAAACATTAGCTGAAAAAATGGAATTTTTTCAATGTGAAACACAAGCTAATAGAAATTATATTTGGTCTACAAGTCCCTGTCAAATCTGCATAACTTTTTTCACTGTCTTTCAAGGATTAAGCTGTTAACGAAACATACAGTGCTGGCCTGCAGGATATACACACGCAAAACAGAGACTAATGGCAGTAATCTTCAAAACCACCTGAGAATGGGATGCAGGACTTGATGCTTTAGAGCCTATAACACTTCTGAAATTTAAAACCATTCCTCAAAGTTAATTTTAACACCTTCAAAAAAGTTCTCTCCAGAACTAAAATGTAAGGACCAAATAAGTATTTCCTTAACTATTGAATTAGTAATTACTTCTACAATATCCTACCCTGGAATCAGTGTAATACACAAGTCAGTACATGAAAGCTGCTGCCCATACTTACAGATAGCAATGTATTTTACATGACAAACCATTGACTTGTAGGAAAGATTTTCTTCTAGTGAAAAGAAGACATACTTTTTCCATTCAGAGTTCAGGGATTTTTGAAAACAGCAGCTAAGATTTTTTTTTTTTTTTTGGAAATTCGTTTGCTGATATTTTTTAAATTAGGCTTGAAAAAAGGAAAAAACTGAAATCTCTGTAAATCTTATTCAGATTAAGCCTGGAGAGAAATAGGAATAGGTTACAGAAAATCATTCTGTTTCTGATCTTCCGTTGGAAATTTCCTGGGTCTAGCTCAAATGAAAACTGAAACAGCACGAACATTAATCTGATCTGAAATTGATACACTAAAAAGTTTGCAAGATATGTTCTCAGAAAGCTACCAGACTAATTTTCCTGAGACCAACTAGCTTCTGAAGATACAAATATGCATCCATTATTATGAATGCTTCCCTGAGGCAAAGACCTGAACACACCACAAGTTGACTGCTCTCCACTTCTATTTACAGGACACTTGCACCATTTAAGCACTTCAAACCTCAGGGAGGAAGATTTCATTCGTGTTCTCTTCAGCAGAATTCAAAAAGATTTCCCATTCCTTGTCCTACAGATTTTACATAATCTATTGTTGCTTTGTCAAAGTAATTATTAGGATCACATGCCTGGGAGGAACTGTGTGGGCTATTAAATACAGTTCCTGTAATCATACACATTCAGTTTCTACAATCTCCTTCAGAAACTACTTGTTAGAAGTAGTTGCTCTTTGGTCATCTGTATTCTGATTGAAAGATCATGTCAAAGCCTTCTAACATTGTAGGTTAGGAACCTTCTAATTTCCAGGCTAACATGGTTTGAGAACACTTTTTTATTCTGCTGTTCTCCTTTAGCTTGAATAGCTCTGTCTCTTTCTGTTCATCCTGATGTATTTCAAATATACTTTGACTTACCTCCATATAGACAGCATTCATTAACCTTCCCAGCCTTGCTAGGAAGCAAGCTAAGCACGTACAGGGTTACCCTTGCAGACAGACCCAAGGTTGCTCTGCTTGTGTTCTGAGCTGGCTGACAGTGAGGTGGCTTTGAAGCCAAAGTAGTGAAGCTGCATGAAGCTGCTCTGTGGTAGGGGTTGCCAGCCCTGCCGAGAGCCTGGCCGTATAAGCTCCAACATAGTGCTGCACTCCTGTGCCTTTTGGATAGGATTTGGTGTGCACCCAGTCAGCTTGGCGGGGGTGGAGGGAGCTTGGGACTATCTTTGAAAGACAGGTAGAAGTGTGGTATACACACATATGTGTTTAGACAGATTTCTAGCTCAGAAATACACCTCTTCTAAGGAAAGACCTCTGTTCCCCTAGTCCTTCACTCTATTTGTTCCTTTTTGAGTTATCGCCTCGCAGATGTATGCCATACATAGCATTAATGTTCTGGATAATCGTATTTCAGTGTTATGGGATTATCTCTTTTAGCCATGATGTCACATTGCAATGTCATTGCATCATAAAAAAAAATCATACCACTGCTTTGGTAACAGGGATGCGACTGGGTCAGTGGAGCTCCATATATTACTGTTAAATATGAAAAAAGTTTTGCTAGTAGATTCAGGAACAAGTGAAGTTTCTAAAAGTAATTTCTTGTCTAATCTCTCAGATAAATGGTAAATATCACCCCAGGGCAGCTACTAGACAAAACCTAAGGAAATTCTACGTATTTGTTCAGAATATCATTGGGAATCTTAAATCCAGATTGGAAAGTTTCAAATGTTATGAAATAGTATATTAAAGAGTATTACATTACTAAAAGAAACTGACCAATCTGCAACTTATACATTATATTATATATGCATATAATATATATGTATATATAA